>VWYE01013727.1:0-41151 GCA_013398995.1 Alaudala cheleensis
CTGCCTTTAAATTCTGCCTGAAAAATTAAATCCAAATTTTATCTTTGGGCTTTCCAAACTTCTAAAAAATCATTGGATTTTACATCCTAAAAATACTCCACAGATATGAGACCACACTGCCCATTTCAGGAATTACTTTTTCAGTGCTAAGAAAGGTTGTAGAGAAGGAAGTTTCAAGCTTTTATAGGTAAGAAATTCTTAAAAAGCACTTTTCCTTCTATTTTGCAGGATGCCAGTGCACACAGGCAGTAGAATTGGTGACCTGGATTATAAGGGGTGTCTGAGAAAGACCAGACAGAGGAGATTACCCTGGGAAGGAGCAGCTTCCTCATCCCTCCCAAAAAAACCACCCCATGATGTTCAAACCTCCCAAAAAATACTAAGGACCCAACACTAGGGAACATCTAATAGAGAGTAGCATCCAGAATATTTTCCCCTTGAGTTTTTTGGTAGGAAAACCCTCAAAATTATGCAATCACAATTTATTAGAGTTATTAGAACTTATTGTTGGTGGAATTCTTGGGGATGCCTCATGCAGGGCCAGGAGATGGATTTCCATTGTCCTTAAGGGTCCCTTCCAACTCAGGATATTCTATGATTCTACTCATATTTTTATTCCTTTATTCTGAATCATTGGATCATTCTGGATTATTGGATCATTTTCCTCTTGTACAACAACTCTGCTCCTATTCTGCTTTTATTCACCTATATCAGCTAAAAAAATATATAAAAAATAACAATTTGTTATGTCCCTTCTCTGATGACCTCATGGAATAAAATAAAAACCACTCCCTGCCCCTGCCCCTGAGCACGTGGGTTGTTAATTTTGTGCACACTGCTCGTGGTCTCACAGCTCATGAGAACTCAACCCAAATTTCCATTCCTTGGATCAGTCAGAGAGCATGGCAGCAAGGGTTGGTGCTCAGCTCACCAAATTCAGATTTTCACAGCAAAAAAAGCCTGGAAAACACAAATTTTATTAATTTTTCAGAGCTTCTATTTATAGCAATAATAAAAATGTATTGTAATTTATTAATTAGTGTGAATTATAGAATATGGGAGCATTTTCCCTCAACAATAGCATTACATTTATACTCCAAAATACCCACCCAGGTGGGCAGAAATCAATCAGCCTCAGAAATTAATACATTTCAATTAATAATATGAATTATATCTCTTTCCTTTCTGCACTGTGAAGACAAAACTGTTTGACCCTACACAGAGATGTGAGACTTGCTCTGTGAGTCACGTGGGGTAAATGCACAAAGAGGTTTTGAGCCAAGTTGAACCAGGGATTAAAGAGAAAACTGAATAAAGTTGTGAACCACAACCCCCAGGTAATGCAGGAGGAGCAAACAGGAGCATGGAATGAACAGGGCACAACACCAAGTAATTCCTATTTAATTTTTTAACAATTTTAACTTGTTAAAAAGAAAAGAAAATCTGAGGTAAAAGAATATACCATGAAGAAAATTTTGCATTTCTGCAGCAGGAAATCCAAAGCACTTCACTGATGCTTCTGTGGGTTATGATCCCAATATTCCCAGTGGGAAAACCATCACCACTACAGCCTGGAAAAAGCAACAGGGAGGGGATAAACTCTGCCCAGAGCACAGCAAAACCCAGTTTGAGAGGGAGGCAATGCCCCAAATGGATCCCAGTGCTGTCCAGGATGCTGGTCCAGAACGTTCCACTGGTGGCACCCACTGGGCAGGGAGGAGCTGGGAACAGGGGTTTAATTCTCACTGCAGCACACAGAATCTGTGAGCCTGCCAAAGATCACCTGGAGACATCAGGAGTTTGGTGGGCAGGGAATTCCTCTGAAATAGAATTATCACCTCTGTGCTGTGCCATGAGAGCAAAGAGAAACTGTGGTGGCTGTTTGGCACCAGATCTTCTCATGTGGACTTTGCTTTTTGTCTCTGTCTTTAATCAGCACACTGGACTTGCTGAGACTTCCCAAAACACAGGATTTGGGTATTTTTTGATGTGTGACTTTGCTATATTCAGTTCATTATTCTGGAGGTTTTTTTGTTGTTTTTTGTGGGGTTTTTTTGCTTTTTGTTTGGGTTTTTTTGTTGTTGTTGTTGTTGTTGTTTGTTTTTTTGTTTTTGTTTTTTGGTGTCTGATTTTGGCAAAACTTTCACCTTTTTTTTGTGCTGCCGTCACTTCTCCCTCACAGCCACATCGTGAAACAAATTCCTGACACTAAAATTCATGCTAAGAGTAACTTGCAGAGCTTAATTATTAATTAAATGAACTTCCTTTAGGCTGTAATAATAGACCAACATTACTAAAAAGAGTACTTAAATTTGCATTTATGGCCCTTTACTGAAGCCATTTGCTCCCCTGGAGACAATTCTTCTTTCTTCCACCTCATCAGTCTCGTGGCTCAATACAGGGCATCAAACCTGTCATGATCAGTCTTGGTCTGATTGATACAGAAGATTTGGGGAATATTTGGTGTTTCCAGGGAACTAACAGCGGTAAGTAGGCAGCTTTCAGCCAAAATTAGGGGAATTTGTGCCACAGGACAGGTGGGAAATTGGTTACAGTGGTCAGTGAAAATTTGCCAAACTACCCTCACCCACATCCAAAGCCCCCAAAGGCTCCTGGGATTTGGGACAGGTGGATAAATCCAATTTGTGGAGGAGGTTGACAACCATCAGACATAAATAATAAATATATGCAATAAACCACACCCCATATGGGAATATCCTGGGCACCAATCCCATTTCCTGGCTGTCTTTTGGTGACTTTCAAAAACACCAAAGGGATGGTGGCAACTCAACCTCAATTCCCATGTGGAGCACTCAGACAGGGAGAACAGGAAGCATCTTAGAGATCCATTCAGTTTTCCACTGGAAAATCTCTGCAGTGCCCCCACAAGAGCCCTAAAGGAGCATGTCCAGGTTCCTTTGAGGACAATTTCCCCCTGGACGTGGCAGTGAACCTGCCCAGAGCTGGTTTTATTTTTGTCACATTCCTTCATTTTCCCTCTAGGAAGTCAAATTACAACACAAAAGCTGAGAACATGAAATCACAGCCAAGTTCTTTCCTGCTACACAGCAGAGCTTATTCTCTGCTGCTTTACTGGGATTTTATGGGGAACCCAGGTGACTCCTCAACACTCCCTGCTTGTTAACCCTGTCCCTGAGCCACAGGTGCTGAATAAAACCTGCAGCATTTAACACTCTGTTAACACAAAGCTTTTGCACAGAAAGTCTGGGCTTGGCATCCAAGTGAAGGCTTAAATCATGGAATTCCAGAATGGTTTGAAAGTTAAAGCCCATCCCATTCCAGCCCTGCCATGGGCAGGGACACCTTCCACTATCCCAGGATGCTCCAAGCCCCATCCAGCCTGGCCTGGGACACTCTAAAGGAACCTGTGCCAGGCCTTCACCACTCCCTGAGTAAAGACAGACACTTTAAAGGGGTAAGAGATGGTTTTTCACCACAGTTTAGCACAAAAATCTCTGTATCAAATACCCTGCTCTTAATTTTTCCAAGAGAAACCCCACAATGTCACTGAGCGAGAAACGAACATTCCAGGTCGATGCCCTTAAACAGAATTTGCTTTTCTGTTTGTGTCATTTCCCCCTGCCTTGCTTGGAATATTTTGGTTGCTCCCATGAAGGAAAAGGGAGAAAAGCTGCAGGGAATGAAGCCCTGTGCTCCTGCAGGGAGCAGCTGTGCCGTGGGAGTCAGAGGGGCTGCCCTGATCCCAGCAGCTCCATCCTGCAGGACCCTGTCAGGGGGTGCTGGGGAAGAAAAGTGATTTATATTTGTGCCTCAGACATCCTAATTCCCTCATGCACAGTTTCAATGGAGAGAGACACCGAGAGCTTTGGAGATGTGTGGGCTAATTATGCATCTCATCAAATGCTCACACTTAAACTCGTGATGAGCACAAAGCACTTGTCTGCTCCGCCACCTATCCCCTTCCTGGGATGTCCTTTTTAATGGTCTCTCATGTAAAAAAAAGAGAGTTGGCTGCTTAAATATTTGAAGCCTGCCAGTTTAAAAGATTTAGAGTATTTTTAAAATGCAGAATAGATCTGGGGTTTTGTGAGCTCTTATCGTTCGAGAAAAACCTTCGCTGATACTTCTTATTTTTTTTTTTTTAATTAAAAAAACCCCTTTGGGCTATGAATGCCAAGTTTTAGCCTGGAGGGAATTTTTATTGCAGATATAAACCCCTGGAAATCAGAGTATGTACACATCTACCACGGAGCCTGATAAACCCTTGACTGTGACACTGCTACTGAGGGCCGCTGTAATATCTGATGACAAAACTGACAGATTACCTCTGATGAGAATGTGGAACCCTTTTTTGTTTTTAACTTGACCCTGAAGACGTGTCATAACATTTGTAATATCTGCAATAAAGTGTCAACTACACTGCTCTAAGACTGCTGGAGCTTGGAAGTTAAGCATTCAGTTTAGTGCTCCTACAGCTTTCAATTTCAAATAAAAAAAAGGACCCTTAATTTCCTTTTGGACAGTCCAAGCCCAGCAGAACTGCACTAATTTGTCTTGGCAAACACGAAGCAGTAGTGGGGAACAAGACTGCTGGAAAGGAAATCCAGAGGAACAGAACGAAATCAAATCAACCCATCCATCGTCTCCACACAAATTGGGGATTTACAGCCCAGCAGGAATGATCTCAGGAGGGGATGGCAGTAAAAGGAGTGTCAGTGACCACCTCAGTGGCAGGGCTGGCTGGATTGCACAGTCCAACATTTCACTGGGACCCTGCAGCTGCACAAGGTTCAAGTATTTCAAGGCTGTTTCCAGAGGGATAAAAATGTCAGTGGCATCTCCCATCCCGTGCAGTCAGATGTGATGATTTGGTTGTTCACTTGGGGAGAGGGATCTCCTGGATTTGTCTCCCCAGCCCCCTGATCTCCCATGGTTTGTCCTGTTCTTGAATGGGACCAGGGCATCAGCAGGGCTTGAAAAGACCCCCGAGATCACCATAAAGGATGGCCATAACAAGCCTCACCTTGCCATGGGTGCCACATCTCCTCCTTGGCCCAGAGACTGCATTCCTGAAGGTGCTCTGGAGCAGAGAATCCCCACTCCTCTGATCATCCGGTCCCAAAATTAACAGCCTGATACAAAAGGAAGCACCAAGCACAAGGCTGTGAAAGACAATATTTTGCTGCCACTAACAAGGGCTGATTTCTTTGTCTAAGTGTACAATCCAGTCCAACTAAGCTTTATTTCCCAAGAGGCCAGATACTTCATTTATTCCTGCAACTTCCTCAGACTTTATATTCCTGTGCCTTTCAGGACTTCAGCAGTTGCCTCCTTGCAATATTTCAGCTTTTAAGCTGTTTTCTTGCCTCACTGAGCTCGCACAAGATACATCTGAAAGCTTTAGTACAAATTTACTTCGAATAAAGTCTTCAATTCATTTTCATGGCACCAAAAAGACAGCTTTAATAACTGCAATGACAAATAAACTGGAAATCATTCCAGGCCTTTTCACTTAACTGACAAGTAGAACGCTCTCATAATGAGCCGCAGGTTTTACGTTTTCTCTTTGACCATAATAGCTTCATTTAAGAGCGTCAGACCCTGACACTTCATCATTTATCTACATTATTTCTCATCTTCTTTCAAATAAATTATGGAATACTAGACTGAGCACATAAAAACAAAGTGACTTGTTATCTGTAAACAGCAAGATAAATTGTCCAGAAGTTCCTCATTTAGTTCCTTTTAAATTTAAGGGCAAGTTATTGGATGTACCTTTTTTTTTCTTTTCTTCCCCATCCTAATTTTTTGCATTTTTTTACAGCCATCTTATTCTGTTGCCAGTGGCCTTTGTGCAGCCATCCAGAGCCTGATGATAGTGCAAAAGGCATAAAATAATTCCATTATCCCAAGGTTGGACAGGGCAGCGCAGAAAAGAAAGGGGAAAAAAAATAAAAACATTGGGGGGAAAAAAAAATAATCAAATCAACAACTTGCACAGATATTTCTCTCTCCATCTGCAGAGCTCCTCTCCTGTAATGCATCTTGTCACCCTGGCAAATGTGACACATCCAAAGTAATGAACAGCGGGGCTGGGACTGTCCTCACCCTCGGAAGGAGCTGCTATTTCCCGCCAGCCAAGCCCCCCTTCCCGCCTGGAATGCAGGAATTCCTCAGCTCGTGGGACTTTCCCCTTCATCTCCCAACCACGTGGCCCTGAACACCATCAGCAACCTTGTTTTTGTGTTTTAATTAGCAGTGATGGAGGAAATCCAGAGAGGTTTGGGTTAAGGACACCCCTGTGTGTGTCCCCAGAGCATCTCTCCTTGTGGGAATCCAGGGTGTGGAGACACCCCCAGAGCCCCAAGCCAAGTCCTCAGCTGGAATTTGTGACACCACACCAGTGGCAAACAGCCCTCAGCTCGTTCAACCCTGCCAGGGGGTGGGTTTTTTGGGAGGACATGGGACAGTTCCTGGTTTAGGGACAGGGAAATGAACACAGAGGATGTCTCCAGCAGAATTCCAGATGGGTAAATCCAACAGCCTCAATCCCAGCTGGTTTTAAGCCTTGTGTTTCAAGGCAAAGGGAAAACCAGAAAAGCAAAATGAAGGAAGGCTTCATAGAGTCATCCATTTTTTTACCCTGAAGGATTCCTCTAACAAGTACAAAATTACAGCATCAATGGATTCCCTGAGCATTCCTCACCCCAAGAGAGACTCTGTCACTCACCACCATCCCTGGGAAGACAAGGAACTGGAAAGGGGATGAAAAACAGCAAAGGACACCTCACCCAAGTGATGCAGCTCGTGGGACTTTGGGTTTTGGTGGCAAATTTCAGACAGAGACTCCACTGGGACACGAGGACATTCCCTGGTGTGGAGCCAACACCCTAAACCATGGCTGGTGCCCAGTTTGGGGAATCACAAGGTGATTGACAGGTGAATAAATTCATTAACAGGTGAATAATCCCACCAGGAGTTCCACCCAACCCCACAGAGCAGGAAGGCACCGACACACCACTGCCATTCCCACCGTGGAATTCCAACATTCCCAACCCCACAGACACAGTCAGGATTACAGAAAAAACAAATGGCATGATTGGAAAAGGTATTTCATAGGACTCCTCAGCACATCTGACCTGTTTGAATTTCCAGGTGATTTTCCTTCCAAGCTTTTCCTTTCCCTCCCCAAATCCTGGCACTGTGGGCACCCAGCCATCTCACAATTCAATCATGTTCTCTGTGCAGAGCAGGCAATAATCAAATAAAGACAGAAAAAGAAGAGTTTAAGCTGAGGTTCCCATCAGCTGCAATTCCATATACATAACATTTTAATTATATCTCATCTCCAGTGTAATAGTTAGAGATGCCATTTGATACAGCTTCTTCTTTTTTTCCCCTTTATTATTTTATTTGAAAAAATTAACTCTAACTAAATTAGCAAAAATAAAGTAGTAAAAGTTAATTGGGAATTATCTACTCCAAAATAACTCTTACTGGTAAATGCTTTGTGTGGTTATAAAAGGCTGATAAATATAATTGTATTTATGTAATGAGTATCATGTTTAATTTACTGTACTTGGTTGTTAGACAGCATTTTATGCAGGCCTCATAAGTGAGCTTCAGATTATTGCTTGTATTGCTTTTAAAATAAATTTTTTTTAAAAAAATCACCATCAGATGCAGCACAGGGGAAATGTCCAGATTTGAAACAAGGTGGTGATGAGTTGTCCAGAGAAATATTTGGGCTGAGCCTGAAATCAGAGTGTTTAGGATGGGTGGTGCTCAGTGCCCTGACCCAGCCCATGGCTTCAGGACTGGGGTGAGTTTTGAGAACTGTGGCAATCCTGGCACTGCTGGGAAAATGGGGAATTCCTCTTTTTATAAAAAAATTATCCTTCAGTCAACGTGATTTTGGTCAGATGTTTTCACATTCCAGAACACACAAGTCAAGGCAGAGGTTTATTCTGTGGGTTTCTCACTTTGCTCTGGTCCAGGAGGAGACTTGAGGCTGTGCCACTTTTCTGTTGCTGTTTTTAAAAAATCATCCACAAAAAGCCCTGGCAAACCTGGAAAGGCTGGAAATCTGTACCCACTCTGTGCTTTTTTGTACCATTGACACTGGAAATCTGTGAATTCTCTGTCCCTTTTCACACCATTTACTCTGGAGATCTGCACCCACTCTGTGCTCTTTCATACCACTTAAAATAAAGAGAAAACCTCAAAAGGAGGTAAAATTTCTCTTTAATAATGTTATGATTTTAAAAAACCAAAGGCTGGACAAAATGCTATCAGCCTCTGAATAAATAAAAGTGAAATCCAGGCCCTGATCTCTCTCAGTCCCAATTCAACACCCTCAGTGACATCCTCAAAGCAGACAAATAAAGAGATAAATATGTGCTGATTTTTGTCACAATATTAAGATTTTCCCATTCTTTTTCTCATTTCTATATAAATCCCTTTGAATGCAGAGTGCTGGCAATACCCAGGGGCCAGGAAACTCTCTAGTTCCCATCACTGATGTGACATATGGAATATGGAATTCCAGATGGAATGGGTAAAGCTGATTAATTCTTTGGGAGAAATGTCCCAGGGCACCACACTTTGCACTCTCCTCTTGGTCACCATGTACTGTATCTTCTCTCTGGACAAATTCCTGAAGTATCCTTGCAACATTTAAAAAAAAAAACCTTCTCAAAATTTAGTACTATTACAAAAATAATTAACATTGGATGTTCAGATTTCCTTTTAAACCACTGCAGCCCATGAGGCAGCTGAAAATCTGAGATTCTCGTGCAATTATGGCAGTGGGGCCAGAACAAACTCAGAACACAAACTCTAGAAAATTAATATTGAAAATTCCAAAGCTCATGTGGATCTGGAAGATTTTAGGCAAAGAATCCAACCAAAAATCCTCTCTTTGGAGCAAAGTGATTGGCAGCAACTTGGCAGCAGTGACTTTTTGACTCTGGAACACCAGAAAATCACCAGATATTTTTTAATTAAAGAAAGAGAATGTTTCCCTTCAGCTCCCCCATATCTCCTCCAGCTTGGCCTGGTTTCTGTTATTCCTGTTCTGGGTACATGGCTGCAAGATTTATTGTATCAGATTAAAAATAAAGGCTATTAATGTCAGATTCCGTAGGGATTTTTCGTTAAGGCTTCTTGGTTTTACTTTATTTATAAATTATCATCTTGAGGCTTGTAAAAAGGGCTTTCCCCCCTCTTATTGCAATGACATTGTAATTTATATTGCTGGTAGTTCCATAGGAGAATTCAATTAAGAATTACAATTTGTTTTCTTGTAACAGCAGCTAAACAGGGGCTGTGTCTCTACACACAGGCTATTAACAGGTTTTACACTGTTTGAGTGCCAAAAAAATAATATATTGTGCACCAAAACCTTAAAAATCAGTAAAGTCATTTGATTTGGGTGGACACAAAAGTGATGGTGCAGTTTGAATTATATTTACCCACCTCCCTACCCCGGGAGAAGAATCTTGTACAGAGATTTTTAACTGCCCTGGAGGAAAGATAGGAAAAGTTCTCTTGAGTTCATCTCCCTCTGCTCTCATTTAGGGGACTTGCTTGGATATTGGGAAGGAATTGTTCCCTGTGAGAGTGGGGAGGAGCTGATGGAATTCCCAGAGAAGCTGTGGCTGCCCCTGGATCCCTGGCAGTGCCCAAGGCCAGGCTGGACAGGGTTTGGAGCAGCCTGGGACAGTGGGAGGTGTCCCTGCCATGGCAGGGGTGGCACTGGATGGGCTTCAACGTCCCTCCCAACCCAAACCATTCCACAATTCCATCATGGCTCAGATCCTGTGATGCCATTTGCTCCCGAATATCACTTTTCCTATAGCCTGGCTTCCCTAACTCTGCTTCCTGCATCAGCAGCCCTGAGACACTTCGTGGCATAAAATTAATATTTGACACAAAGAGGATAATAATTAACCACCAGCAAGAATTCCAGGCACAGAGAGCACTCAGGAAAAGGAAGCTCCTGCCCCCAGCCAGTCCTGTCTTCTTGTTCACGAGGCTGGAACATCACAGCTCCCAGCAAAGGCCAGTGAACACAGAAGAGCAGGTCAGGAGGGTCACCACTGCAGACACATCTGCTCCAGATGTTTGTGTGGTGTGTTGTGTTGTGCACCAGCATTTTTTACAAAAGTTCACATTCCTTCTCTACAGCAGCTTGGTTATCATTCTTATTATTCCCAGTGAAATTCATGTTCATTAAAGGGATTGGATGATGGCTGTAGAGATTGAGAGCCTTCACTTATTGCCAGAGAAATGATAACAGAGAGCAGGTTTTTCTCAATGCACAAAATTGGGGAATCCTCAGTGTGGGAAGTTTTTATGGGCAGGGTTGGACCCCCCTCAAGGAGCCCTGGAATGGTCACACCAATCCCTGGCTTCACTCAGGGACTGCTGAGGGCACAACCAAACCTTGTCTGACACAGAACACACAGCAAGGAACACCCTGATCACCCAAGTTCAACAGGAAACACAGTGATTTCAGAGAAAATCATGTTTGTACAAAGCTTTAAAGTCCTCTGGAAACACAGCATTTTATAGAATCATTAATTTGGGTTGGAAAAGCCCTCTAGGATCAGAGTGCAACCTGTGACTGATCCCCAGCCCAGAGCACTGAGTGCCACATCCAGGCATTCCTTGGCCACCTCCAGGGATGGGGACATCCAAACCTCCCTGGGCAGCACATTCCTGTGTTTAACAACCCTCTCAGTGAACAAATTCCTCCTGATGTCCAAGCTGCACCTCCCTTCCAGCACCTTGAGCTACAAATCCTCTTTTCCTGGCACTTGCTGCCTGGGAGAACAATCCAACCCCCCATCTTCCTACAACAAACATTTGCAATAAAATTCACAAACCTGCTCTCCCAGGCAAAAAAAAAAACACCAAACAAAACTGATTTTTTTCCTGTTTTGACACAGCCAAAGGTGCCTCAGACACGGGAACAAGGCAGTGAAAAATAGAGCAATTGAGTCCCGACGAGCTTGGCAAGGTAAGTGAGCATCAGTTTCCTTTTCCCTTTTAAAGCTGTCACATTCCTCCTGCTCCCTCTGTGTGTTTGCAGCAGTGAAGGATCCCCGTGTTTCCCCGAGACAAAAGGATGGGGCTCGGGAAACTCCGTCTTCTGAAGTGATGAGTTAAAGAACACCGCGGGAGCACTCGCCAAATCATCCCCCCATTATTAATTCAGGCATGATGAAAGTGTTCATTTTAGCTATAATCATGTAATTCATCAAAATCCTACCAGAGCATATCATTGGGAACTATTACACTGATGGAGCACCTTATTGCACCTTCCCTGAAAGCAGGAAATGCAGTTTTTTTGATTCTTATCTGCTGAAAAGCAATTCAGTTTGGGATTTTGGAAGAGCTATCTTATGGTACAATAAAAAAAAAGGACATTTCAAACGTATTTTCTTGTACTTGGATGATGTTGTTATTATGTTTCAGGGTGATTATCTCCAGCCATGGAGTTTAAAAGTGGTGCAGCAATGAAATGTTGCACTCACCCGGAGATGGAGGAACAACTGGGTTGTGAATATGCAATAGATGAAATTGAAATGCAGATTTTCCATCTGCCCACTTTTAAAGTCACCTCAGAGGCCAGAATCTGGCTGCCACAAGGACCTTTCCAAAAAGGGGGGACAGTTCTGGAGTTGTTTCAATGCCAACAATACTTGTAAAAAAACTGTATCCTGTGATAATTCTCCAGGATGTTCAAAGGAATGACTTGGGCTCTGAAGGAATGGCAGATCCTGATCCCATCATGATTTGCCCTCCTGCTCTGCCTGACTCCTCACACACACACATCCCTGAGCAAGTTGGAATTACAGGGAAAAAAAAATAAATAAATGATGGGAAGAAATGTGAGATTCAGTTGATTCCTGGATCACCCACAGGTGCCACAGCAACTCCCAAAGAACAAAATGTTGTTAATTTTCCTGTCCACATCAGGAAAGCTCCGATACTTTTGCAAACAGAAAAGCAAAAGGTGACCCACTCCCAGACCAGATGCCAGGAAAGCAGGTGAGTGCAGGACACAGAAAGGGACGGGTTTGGGAGAGCTGGCACTGAGCTCAGAACCCCTTCTCCTCTCCCTCTGCCCTTTTCCATCCTCCATCCTTATTTCCATGGATAGAAATCAGAATTTGGGGATGGGAGGTGCAGGAATGACCATGCACAGGTACTCACACACACCTGCAGCACCACGTGGAGGTGCCTGATGGGCTCCTCCTGCCCTGCACAAATTGGGTTTAGTCCATCATTATTTACCAAATATCTTTGAATCTCCATCAAAAACACCCTTGGGAAAGGAATGAGATGTAAATTCCCAGCAGCTCTTACAAACAGAACCCTCCCTTGGGGGCTTCCCAAATATTTCTGGGTGTTACCCCCTGAACTGCAGCAGGCTTTTACTCACAGTACCTCAAACCACAAACTCTCTTCCTTCAGGGGGAAAAAAAGGGGTCTCAAGTCAGCTGTAGAGGCAGAGATTTGTAAAAACTCTCCAAAGATGATGATGAATACAAGAATTAATATAATGAATGAGTAATTAAGATAATTCTAATATTATTAGAATATAAATTAGGCCTCTGTATCTGGAAATCAGAACCACAGTTACACATCCAACTCCTGCTCCTCCTCTTTGTGTGGGGATTTTGATTTGTCTTTTAGAACTTAAACCTGCTTCTGCACTAAACAGGTGAGTATTTTAACTCCAATACCAGCAGGGAATATGAACTTGGAGGTCTTTTCCATCACTTTAGTAATTCCATTGGCCTACAGTGCACAGGTCTCCTCCACAGAACCCTCAGAATAATTCCATTTATCACAAATGTTTATGAAGCAACCCAGTTTTGCATGTGTTTATATTAAAGCCAAAGAAACAGTAAATTATTGTTGGAAGCAATGTTTTATGTTGAATATTAAAAGTAAGCTAATAACATTTACCATTCTATTCAGTAATTATTTGAGAGTAATTAGAAGCTAATAGCTACCAGTTTATAGCTATTAAGTCTCTTCAGCACTCCAACTTGGCTTTTATGTGATCCTTTTATTTATTTCCATTGTAATTGTCTCTGCAGATGCCTCCATGCAAGCACAACCCCCTTCTCCTCCACTCCCTAAAGAACTCAAAATCCAGGGAAATCAGTTGGCCACAGGAAAAAAAAAAATTATTTCCCCTTCAAGGAAGCTCTTTCAATTCTCCAGCTGCAAAAGTGATTAAATTTAAACGTATGACTAATTATATAAGGTGATTTACTGAGATGAGCAGGAGTGAAAGGTGCATCCACACACACCTGGCTGCTCCAGGAGTTTATGTCCCATGGAAAAAGGAACAGAAGCTGCTTTTGTCCCATTCTCCAGGAAGAAATGGATGTTCCACTGCTGGAGCAGCCCTACATCAGGAGGATGAAGCAACGTGGATGCAAAAGGAGGATTTCACATGATTCCCTTCGGAGCAGGTTCCTGGATGCTGCAGTGGATCCAGGATTTCCCACAGCCCAAGGAGCTGCTGTCCACCTGTGGCTGGAGTGGCACAGCTGAGCTTGGGACAAAGGAGCTTTGGGGTGACCCTCAGCCTGTCCCATGTGGCACCAGCTGGGCAGCAAAACATTTCATAAGTGTGTTTTTTTCACTAATTTCATCATTTAAAAAAACCTTTAGGTGTCGAACAGCAAAACTTCTATGAAGCAGATATAAAGCCAGGCCTAAATTAATTACATGTGGAATGAGAGAGTGGGTTGGGATGGAAGGGACNTCCTCCATGGCCCTGTGTGGATTCAGCCCAGCAGCTCCATGTCCTTACTCCAGGGTGTCAGAGTGGGACACTGCTCCAGGTGGCACCAGGCTCCTCACACACAGTGTCCCACACTGCACATCTCCTACAAACCCCAAAGCTTGAGGATTTGGTGCCAGCTGCCCTACAGACAGTTTTTAACCAGGAAATTTTCATTCCATTCAAGGAAAACTTCCAGGGAAAAAAAAAAAAGGCAGAAAAAGGTGAAGCAAAGCCATTCACAAAACCAAGAGAAAAGCTGAAAAAAAAAAGGTCTGTTTTTGGAGGTGAGAACTCTGCTGTGCTTCCCGAGCTTCTCCACATCTGTATCTGGGAAAGGAGCCTCAGGACACAGAGCTGCACCTTCAGTCATCAGAAAGTGCCCAGGAAAAACAACCCAAATGATGAAAAATAATCAAGTAAGGTGTGACAAGAGTGACCCCAAAGCATCCCTGCACTGAGGGGGGACAGGGGACAGCAGCCTGAGGGCCACTCCTCACCTTCCTGATGCTGGAACCCATCACCAAAGGGACAGGAATAACCAACTACTCCTAAACTTTTTCACTAGGATACATTTTGCTGTAAAATAACCTCACTTGTTGTGTGTTTTTTTTTTTTTAAATCATTATCTAAGCTCATAAGTAATATTTCTGAAAGAAGAGACTGGTAGATATAACAAAATAATGATGAAAATCTCATTTGCTTAATAAAATTCCTTTGATTTTTAAATCAAAACTGATCTCCATCCATTTGAACTTTAACTACCTAATTTTGTCTTGCATTTCAGATAACACACAGAAAATGCAATTTGTCATCATAAACGTATTATTATTTAATCATATGAAACTTTTGGTTTATCTGGAGAAAATATTTATGGTGGTTTTAATCCACGGGATCCATTCTTGACAGAAATGATGAAACAGATTTATCACCCCTGACAAATTATATTGCAAAATGTCCTCTCCTGGCTGCTCACAACAAGAATATTAACAACACACACAACTGCAAAACCACCTGTGATCCTCAGGTTTTTTTTTTAGGCTCAAATCCCCTTTCACAGACACTCCACAGACTGTGAGTCACTTATCAGAGTAATTCCATGAGTGACTGAAACCTGTAGCCCTTTAAATCAAACTAAGCAGTGTTTTATTAAAGTGCCCAGCAAATCAATCTAAATCCAAGGATAATAAAGCCCTAATCAGGTGGTAGCAAAGAAAAAATAATAGGTTGTCATGCATGAGGAAAAATAGGCAATCATGGAATGTTTTCTTTAATTAGGTGGTGTAAAGTGGAAGGACTGAGCAGGGACTGGCAAGACATTCATCATGAGCAAGGTGGGAAATTATGGAGATTACTGAGGAAGGAGAATTGAGTGTGAAATGCTCAGATTTGACTGGACAGAAAATTAAAAGGGGTTTGCTGCCTGTGGCAGTGGCTCTTGGCAACTCCTTGGCAGGTGTGGCTTTTCCAAGGAGTGGGAATCCAGAGACTTCTGGAGTTGGAAGACCCCAAATAACTCTTTCTAACTTTTAATGGTAATAAAATGTGCAGGTTCTGCCTGTGCCTCCCAGAGACTCAGAGTGGAAATCCATCTCCAAGGAGTTTTAGATGGCAAAATCTAAATGTGGATTCCAATGGCTGCTCCAAAGTGAAGTGGCTGCTCCTCCTACCCCAGCTCAGATATTGCCATGGATTTGGGCCACTTCAAAAATCACCAAAAACCCATGAAAGAGATCATTTAGGCAGGCAATGGATTTTCCTAAGTTAAGGAAAATGTTTAAGCCCATTAAATAATTACTGTCATTATTGTTATTACAAAGTTGTTTCAGAGCTGAACTCACAACTGTCCTGCATAAAAATATCAACAGCATTAAGGCAAGATTATAAATGTCCTGAAAAAAAATATATAAATCCTGGAGCTTTTAAGAGACTTTCTAATTAAGGAATTTATCATGCACTTTACTTTAGGCAGTATTTTTAATACCTGTCCTAAGTTTTAGAACACACAGAGAGCTCCTGACCCTTCCCAGCTGTGACACCTTTATCAGTATCACCAAGACATGATGTCTCTGTCTTCTCTCTCATTTCATATAAGAAAATTATCCTTTTGAAACTCCATGTTTATAAATGTTATCAAAACATGTTTGATAACATCAATGTTATCAAAACCAAAATGTTTGGTTTTTTTTTTTCATTATTGGTTTATGAAGGAGAGAGACCTTGACCCTGGTCCCTTCTCTCACCACTGGTTTGGTGCTGGTTCTGTGCCATAAATGCAGAGAAAGTTCCTAAACATCTTTAATTCTGATCTTACCAAGGGCTGCCTCCTCCTAAAATCACTACAACAGCAGAAATAATTTTAAAACTTAAGCTGACTTCAAACCTATTTCTTTTAGGCAGAATTTCTGTTCCATGAAAATTGCATCGCTGTCTAAGACCTCCAGATATTTTGCTCAACTGAGATCTTCCTATTTCCTTGTAAAAACAGCAGCTGAGGGGTATCCACAAATTAATTACACCCCATGGATTTTATTGGAATGGTGGGAACTGGGAGCTCTCCAGTAAAAGGCCACAGAGATGTTCTCCAGGTTCTGAGCCAGTAACTCCAGAAAAACAAACATGGCAGCAGGGCAGGAATTAATTTTTTAAAAAAATCAGGATAAAAAAAAACCAAAATCTGGCATTATTGTCAAAAAGTTTGTTCAGAGAAAGTCTTCAGGAAAATAACTGAGTTTGGGCTTAAAACTGGGGGCTGCTCCTCTCCAAATGAGTGTTCTCTGGTTTTTTATCCCCAGGAGCACCAGGATGGAGGGATAACTGACAAACAGCCCTTTTCCTTTCTCTGCTATTTTCAGAGTAAATAAAAATGCCTCACAGAAGAATTTTCACATCCAAAAGAACCTCCAAGACCATTTTCTCCTCATGACTAAGCAGGCTGAGCCCAGGAGTGGCACTGAGGATTTTCTGGGGAGGCTGCCTGCTCTGGGATCACCCGTTAAGGTCAGACAAGACCCTCCAGGATCACCCAACCCAAGCCCAGCCCGCCCCTCCTGCAGCACAAAGCCACAAATCACCCATCACCAACTTTGATCCAACCTGTTTCAGGTGGTTTCCCCCCCCAACCTCTGTCCATTATCCCTGCCAAGAGACCCGTGGAAATTAAATACAGCCCCCATCCCTGCTCGAGTGACCCTGAGCTCCATCATCCCACGGCGTCGTGGCAATAAATCATTCCAGCTCTAATCTATTGTTATTGATGAATGTACAATTATTTGGCATCTAATATGCTGAAAATGATGACCAAAGAAATAGATCAACTTTTTTTTTTTATTTCCCTCCCCCCTCCCTCCTCTTCTCCCAAGTAAGGCATTGATGGATTGTATCCCTAAACTGTTATTACACTTATAATGTACTCCTCTGCTGTGACAGCACAGCTAGTTTTTTAATCATTCCATAGTAATCAACTTAAGACAACACAGCAAGACTCATAACTCATGTTCTTTTCATTTCTGGCAGTGATGGGAAATGAAAATGTTTTTATTCTTTTGGAATAATCCTTACCTGACTAGGCTGAAGATTGCTTTAAAATTGTAAATAAATGGTTGTTTATTGGGCTGGAACTGAGAAGTGACACATTAAAATGTCCGTTTGTGAAGAAAAAAAAATAATAATTTAGGCCTGAGTGGAGCTGGGAGTTGGGTAAAGAAATACTTTGTTTTTCTTTTAACTGGTTCAGTGCAAACTAAAAAATCTCAGTCACTGGTTAAGTGATACAAGAAAGGCTCTAATTTTCATATTTAGGAGCAGAGTTAGTCTGCAAATGCAGATTGGCTCAGGAAATAAACCTCAGGGTGCATTTTCCAAAACCCCCTTTGAAAATCTGTGGGCTTGGGAGCCACTTTGCACTTTCAGTAACAGCTCAGGACATGATCTAGAAATTATTATCAGCTTAAGTCTGGCAGATTGACTGGAACTTGTAAAAACCTCTTGGAAGAGGAAAACCCCAGTCATCCCTCCAGGAATTGTAAGGATGGGAAGATCAGATGCTGCTTCCTAGGAATCCTTGCTTCTACAAAATGCAATACAGAAGAGGGGACAATACTTCAGGAAACTCTTTTTCTTGATTTAAAAAAGTCTGGAAAAATCTGGTGTTGCAACCCTTCCAAAAAACATACACTAATGACAACAAAAAAAAAATTAAAATAAACTAATTATGATTCTGTTCTGATGGGTTTATATATATATATTTATATGTGTATATATATATATAAATTGTTGGATTAGTCCCATTAAACTGACCAGTGAGAACTTTTTGAACTCCTTTATTGCCCTTTGCACAGCCCTAAGCAGCTTTTCCTCACTTCACATTTATCTCCATATATTTCTCTCTGTTTCTGTGGCATTTTCAGCTGCTTTGCAGTGTCCTATCCTTTGCTGAGCAAAATCCAGCCTCTTTCCTTGCTCCTGCTGTGGCTCCAAGGTTTGTCCCACCCCATTTGTGTGGCTGCTGGTTTGGGAGTGCCCCAGGGATGCCCCTCCTCAGCTGTAGGGTTTGTTTTCCAAAGCAAGAATTTGACAATGAAGTGATTTTTTTTTCCTTGAAATCCCTTTACTCTCAGGGATTTTTCCCCGTGGCTGTTGAGGAGCCAAATCAAACCACACCCAAATTTTCCTGATCAACTGTTTCCTCATCCACCAAGATTTTAATTTTTCATTGCCATGAACTCAACTTCAGTAGAAGACCCAGAAACAATGGGTTGGGCTGGATGTTCCAAAAGGACACAGCACTGATGAAGCAGCAAGGACCTAAAAACCCATCTGGTCCCACCTTTCCACCAGACCTGGCTGCTCCAGCCTGGCCAAGGTCTCACCACCCACAGCCAACAATTCCTGCTCAGTATCTGATCTAAATCCACCCTCCTGCAGCTTGAAGCCATTCCCTGTGTCCTGTCCCTCCATCCCTTGTCCCCAGTCCCTCTCCAGCTCTCCTGGAGCCCCTTCAGGCCCTGCCAGGGGCTCTGAGCTCTGCCTGGAGCCTTCCCTTCTCCAGGGGAACATTCCCAGCTCTCCCTGGAACTTTCTCTGCCTTCTTTTTAAACACCTAAGGAAAACACTGCCCCACAAAACAAGCCCTTGCTCCTGGGTAACTCATAAAGGAAATTTTGCCAGGATAAATCTTCCAAAGAAACTGGGATTTCAGGGCTGCTCTGACCATGAGTGCTCCTTCAGAGTCTTTTAAAAATGTTGAATTTTCCAAGTGCCCCACCCAGGGGTACCAGAGCTGCTCAGGACCCAGCTGGAAATGAAAAGGGAGTGAAAATGCTGCTGTAAAAGCCATGAGATGCAGATTCCCAGCTTTACCAAGGCTCCCCAAATCACCCCCAGCACACAAAGGTCAGCTCTGGCTTGGATCCTTGTCAGAGTTATCTCTTTTGAGATGAACTCCAGCAGTGTAATTTCTTTTTTTATTGGTTTTTACTTGAAAGAAGGAATTGAAGAATGTTTGGGTTGTGGACTGTAGATGTTTATTTTATAAATTTTATTTTTAAGTTTTTTTTTTGTTTAGTGTGAAGTTTATAAGCAGTTGGAAAAATGGTTTTTCTCTTTGTCTAAGACAGTGTTTGGGTTTTTATATTTTAAATTATGTTAATATTGGTTTTTTAAAAATATTAATAACTAAAATTTATGTTATGTAGTGAAAATTTATTTTTACTAATTTTAAAAACTGTAGATAGATATAAAAGAGATAGTTATTGTGTTTAGTGTGGTTTTATGTGTCTGTCACATAAACCACGTAAAAATCTGTCAAACTCTAAAATAGTAATTTAGTAATTAATTTAATAATTTATTAATTAATAAACATTTAGTCTCACATACATTGTTATTAGATCCTGATCCATCCCACTTGGTGCTGGCTGGAATGGGCCCTGCCTGTCACCCAAAGAGCTGGGGACAAGCACAGAAATGTCTCCAAAGCCAGCCCAGATCCCTCTGTTCTGGAACAGAGGAAAGTCAGCAGTGGAGAGCTTGTCTGCCATCATGAAATACCCATAATTACCACAAAATCCCCCCAAAAAGCCTTCTTTTACATGCCTGCTCTTTCCAAAGTTGTTAACATCGATTAAGATCTGTTCTGATAATCAGTTCACAATATCTGGTTAAACCACAGAGTCAATGTCATGTTTAAAAATGAGAGAAGGAATGTTTGAAATCACTGTGTGCTGTGTCTCCATCAGGAATCTCACACAAGATTCCAGAATTTACATTAATCCCAAAGACAGGACGAGGAGCAGAGGAAGAACTGGACTGGCAGGGTTTTTTCTGGTTCTGCAAAAAGTCAAGACCTTCAAAAATAATTTTGTGGGGAAAGTGGAGCAACACTTGCCACAGACAGAGGAGAACTGCAGGCAGCAAGTCCAAGCTCTGCAGTGACCCCAGGCTGGGGCACACAGGGATCAGCTCTCCCCACGATGGAGGATAAATTCATTCCTGTGTAACAGCTTCTCAATAATCCTCTGCATGGCCTCATTTCTGTGATAGAAAACACAACTTTCTAGAATGAGGAACATTTTCTTTCCCTTACTTTAACCCCCTGCCTGTTTTGGTTGGGTTGCTCATCCCTCACTTGTTGCCAATGCGATTTTCACCACATCACCTCTAGAGCTCACTCCAGAACATTCCTTTATCAATGCTCAGCACTGAGGCAGCAGAGATCCACTCCACAACTCCTCACCAACAAGAACAGCCCATTCTGGAATAGAAATCATTGCATCTGCACCAAAAGCACACAGCACTCAACTCCAGAAATCTGTTTTTGTTACTAAATGTGGGGAAAACCATCAGTCACGCCCGTTTTAATGGGAAATGACTAACAAATAATTAATGGGGAAGGTTACACTCAAAACAACAACAAAACACACCCAACAAACAACACCTGAAGTGCTGCCTGTTTAACCACCTGAGCTCTGTTTGCTTTCCCCCTGAATTCACTCAGGGAATTATGGATGTTGCCAACTTGCCCAGCTCTCCCTGCCTCCAGCCATCATTATCAGTTATCTTCAGGGGCAATAATTTCTCTTAAAATCATGACCCATTTGATATCTTAAAAACAGCAACATTAATTCTCATTTGTCACAGAGCAGGGTATTTAAATTGGCTAAATGATAATGGCATTCTTCTCCAGTAATCAGTTCTACATGATTAACCCAAGGATTGCCAAAATATTGTTTACCATTCATTTGTATCCCGGGCAAAGGAGAGCCACGATCCGTGAGCTGGAGCAGGATTAATTTGGGTGCTGATCTGTATTAAAACTTGCCACAGTGATTCAGAATCATCTGACTGGGTGTTTATCCTGACAAAACAGTTTCGTTTGGGGGAGCTCCTCGTCCATGATGCCCAAAAGCATCTCTGCTTTCTCTTGCTCGCAGCACACGGAGAGGCAAATGTGGGTTTGGGGTTGGATTTGTGTGTTTTAGGTACTCCCAACTTTTTTTCACCTCTTCATTTTATTTCCTTGCTGCAGGAGGATGAAGTCGATGGTCTTTACCACCATCTAGTGGATTTAATGACTTACAACAAGCCACAATTACAGCAAAAAAACAGGGATAAAACTATTCAATCTGTAATAAACACGGAATTTATCCATTTTGTGGTGAATATGACATTATTTCTCACATTGTGTGCATTCATGTGTGTTGTGAATTGTAATACAACACTGTAAAAATAGACAGAAATCCTGAATCAGTGAATCTGTGACTCATTCATACAAGCAATAGAACAGGAAAAAAACTACCTCAGTGGGAGATTTAAATTGGATATTAGGGGAAATTTCTTTATGGAAAGGGTTTTCCTGCCCTGGCACAGGGCACTGGTGGAGTTTCCCTCCATTCCTGGAAGGATTTGTGGATGTGGCACTTGGGGACATGGGTCAGGGGTGGCCCTGGCAGTGCTGGGAATGGTTGGACTCGATGGTCTGAAAGGGTTTTTCCAACCCAAAACCATTCCCTGATTCCATATTCCCATTTTTAAAATTCCTGGTCACTTTTTCCCTCAAGCAGCAAAACCATCCACACCTGAACCACACCCCTGAATGACAATTTCTTCCCCCTATCTTATCAAAATGGGTTCCAACCCCCTCAAAAAAAGACTTTTCAAGTGGACACTGCTGCCCTTTACCTGCAGGAGGGAAAGAGGAAGGAGTTTTCCATGCTGGATTTAGTGAAAAAGGTCTGGGTGCTCTTTGCTACAAGACTCAGATGTGGTTTTTAAAACAGGATTTTTGGGTTATATTCCTTTATCTGCATTTTGCAGAAAATACCTCTGTTATATAAGGAGATCCCCTCCCAATGGTGGAAAAAGTAGAAAAGGTTTGACTGATTTAATCATATTTTTAAAATAAAGAATAATTGTTTGGCAGTTATATAAACCTGTTTTTATTTCTCCACATGCAGCAGGATGGACCTAAATGGATTCCTGTGATTTCCACAACACCACAAAATAGGGACCAATATTTTATCCCTGAAGAATTAAGTGGCCCAGGGACATTTTGGATTTCTTCCCTCTCCCAACACCAGCCTCTTGTGATCCCTGACAGCTCAAAAATGCACCTCCAAAACCAAATGAACTCCAGATTTGCTTCCAGCCTTCCTCCAGATTGTTCCAATCCCCATCCAAGCTGGCCTTGGACACTTCCAGGGATGGGACACTCTCCCCCTTTCTGGAAAACTTCTGCCAGTTTTTCACCACCCTCACTGTAAAAACCTCATATCTAAACTTTTGCCAGTGTTTTACCACCCTCAGTGTAAAAACTTTCCCATTTCTAACCTAAAACAACCCTCTTTGAATTTAAAATGCTGAATTACCAGCAGTCTCCTTCCCAGCTATCTGGGGTTTTACTATAAACTCTGGCCTTCAAACAAAAAAACCAAAAAAACCAAAAATAAAACCAAAAAAAAAAGGAAAAAAAATTAAAATGAAGCAAACCCCCTGGAGCAGCCTCTCTCATTGATACCCAGCAGAGGACTGTGTCCTTCCTGCAGGGACCTCCTCGGATTTTGCACCTGATTAAGTCCCAGCTCAGGGTTGGAGCCACGCTCTGGGTGACTCAGTGCTCTGGTTGACTGCCTGACAATCTCCACAGGGTAGAGTGCAATTCACTCGTGTGCCCCAATTAGCACTGCTAATTGGGGCACAAAATCTGTGTAAATCTCCTTTTTTTTTTATATATATCAGCCACCATGGTGGGAATGGCAAGTGGGCACTGGAACAGGAGGGGGCTGACCTGCCCTGCCCTTCACAGGTGCCACAGGGAGTGGGGAAAGTCAAAGGCTTTGGAGAATCTTGGGATTCCAGGATGGTTTGGGCTTGCAGGGACTTCCAAGTTCATCTTTCCACCAACCTGCCATGGGCAGGGACAGCTTCCACCATCCCAGGCTGCTCCAAACCTGGTCTTGGACACTTCCAGGGATCCAGGGGATCCACAGCTCCTCTGGGCACCCTGTGCCAGCCTCTCCCCCACCCTCCCAGCCAGGAATTCCTTCCTAAAATCCCATCTAAATCTACTTTTTTCAGCCAAAATCCATAGCATGTGGATAAAGGCAGAACTTCTCTGATAAAATCAAGTTCCATAAGTTTTTCTTCAACCAATCCAGCAGTATTTCTGCTGAAAACGTGCAGGGGATCTCAGAGGTTTATACCCAATTATTTCAGCTGTGTGCCAGATTCCACAGGTACTGAGTGACACAGTAACTCCTTTAACATCAATGCTCTGGTATTTTCACACAGAAATGGCCCTTCAGATGCCATTGGCAGGTGTTAACATTTGGTTTTAACCCACATTTGTAAGTTTGCTTGTGCACAATCAGGCAGAAAAATCCTTTGCACACCTTTGCACACACAAAAATCAGCTGGCTCAAGATCCAGAGGTGCTGGATCACTGTTGTGGCTGATGCTCCAAACAGAATCCCAGGATTGGAATAAAAATATTTATCAATTCAAAGAGGATATGCAGAAGAAACAGCCTAGAAAATGAAATGCTTTTTGCTTTTTTTATAATGCCATTTGATATCTGCAAAAGAATTATTGCACACTCCTGCAGCTGACACACTGCCCATTGCAGGAGTGCAAACTGAGTTTATTGTGATCTGTTATCATAATAAAAGAACAATTATCTCTTCCCCAGGAGCTTCAAGCCTAAATCACCTCATGTGCTTAATTCAGGATGCTGTGAAAAAAATATCACAATATTGAGAAAGGATCCCTGTCCCATTGCTCCAGTCAGGAGCTGAAGGGTTAAAAACCAGGATATTGATAATTTGGTATTTGTGGGTGTTATTTCAGGGTGACTGAAACAGCACAAGGAAAAGCACTTTATTTGTGGAAAGTTTGTGAACATCCTGCTCCAAAGCCTCCATCCCAACTGGACAAGATGGACATGGAGAAAGGGGTTGGTCCTGAGAGCTCAATCTTAAAAACCTCTATTGTTGCACTTTCCATGGGCTTTTTACTTTGAAATAAATAAACAAACAAACAAATAAATAAATAAATAAATAAATGATATTTTTAAAATCTATGAATCTATGAAAATCTATGAATCTATGAAAAAATATACAAAGATATAAAATCTATTAAAAATCAAAAGTAAATAAAATTATCTGGTTTCATGGCTCTATCTTAAATGATAATAAGAAAAAAGTTTGCTCCTATTTCATTGGGACTTTAACTGTTCATACTGTTATGCTTCAAATAATTAAGCTCACACACATGCCAAGGTGCCAGGGGAACAAATGTTGAGCCAAACCCACACAGCCAAATAACTTTTCAAATCCCACTTCCCAGGTGGCACCCCTGGAGCCCTCGCCCATGGCACCAGGTCCTGCCTGTACCCAAGTGCAGGAGGCATTTTGTCCCCTCTCTGAATTCCCACTCCTGCAAAAAGCTGACTCCAGGGTGGGTGTGAAAGCCCCTGGCCCTTCCAAGTCTTTTTGCCATGGATTTGGAAATGAGGGGGTGACTCCACATCCTCCCCTGAGCAGAAAGATCCATCTTTACCAGCAGGGTCATGGATCTGGCCCCTTTCAACCCCACACAAACAGAGCCAAATGCTCCTGGAGCTGCTCAACAACAGGGAGAAAATAAACACTGGCAAAAGATAAATAGATAAAAATCCCATTGTGGGACTGCTCTGGTCCCAGGAAATACCTGTGGCTGCCCCTGGATCACACCTGCAGCTCCAGGTTTGTGGCACCCACGTTGCCATCCTCTGTCACCCATCCCACAACTGCACAGTGACATTTCTTATGCAGCCTGGGTGAATTAATCCCACATCTTTGCCTGTGAAATAATTCCCTTCCTCTGGCCAACATCCACATTGCTGCTGCAGCCCTTGTGTCACTCATTCCAGAGGGATAATGGACCCTCAGCTCCAGTTCCTGGCTCAGGATTCACTTCCCAACCATCCCTGAGGTCCAGAGACACAGGGAAATCTCCAAGGAGCCACCCAGCAGATGTTTCACTGCCAGGACACAAAAACCTGTCTCATTTTATCTCCCCACCAAACTGCTCCAAGCCCCATCCAACCTGGCCTTGAACACTTCCAAGGATGGAAATAAACTGAACTTCATGGACTGAACTTCAGAACTCAAATTCATATTCTGAGATAAACTTTTTAATTTACATTAAGAACGATTCAGTAAAACAAATTTTCAACTACTCTTTTTTTTTCCCCATAGGAAGATAAAAACTCAAAATGAGTGTGATACAAAGGAAAGCCCAAAGAGGAAGGAGCTGCAGGAACTGGAGTGCAACTGAGAAGGAAAAACTTTTGGACTAGCAATTAGTATGGAAATAATCTTCACCCACCCTGTGGAAAGCCTGACATATGTTGAGGTCAGGCTCGTGCTAACTCAGAAAATCTTTCCTAAGCTGAATCCTTAAAGGAGGATGATTGAAATTAATTAGGTACAAATACCCTCAGCTCCCAGGGACTGCAATCAGAGGCAGGGGTCAGGGGAGAAGAAGGAAGATTGGACAAGGCTTGGTTTGACCTGACAGCACCCTCTGGATGGGTGATTTTGGGGTTGTCCTGTGCAGGGCCAGGAGCTGATGATCCCTGTGGGTCCCTTCTGACTCCCAGCATCCCATGAGAAGGACAAAAAAAGGGGTGTTCCTTGAAAATGTGATTTATGGGCACAGAGATGGAGATGGGGAACTGTAAAATCAGTATTTCTACAGCAGATATTCCTGCTAGAGGATGTTTGGGAAGGACACAGAGGAGTTTCAGGGATCCCACCCTCACAGCAGGCTGGCAATGGCCCCTCTCCCAAACTGACCCCCAGCCACCACCAGTGAGGGCACAGACAAATCCCCCTGGACCTGCACAGGTCAGTCTGTCCCCTGCTGACCCCAACCCAACCCCCTGCTCTTCCTGGGAATGACAAAACCAGGATTTCCTATGCAAATCACATGGGCAAAGATATATCCAACATGACAGAGCTAATCAATGACAGCACTGCAGGGACAGCTGAACAGGAGCAGCCCTCGTTGGGGGGAAACTCTGGGCCACAAATAATTCACCTCCCCTTTATTAAATAATTAGCCATTAATAGAGAACCACTGATTAGGCTGCACTGCTGTGATAGTTGTGCATTTGTCACCGGGGTCACCAAACCACCCAAAGCCAAAGGAGGAGAGAGGGGAGACAGTGCATGGGCATGGCTGGAGAGAGAAGCCTTTCATTAACCTCCCTGCTCCCCCATAATTTCACGTGTCAGCAGCTCATCAGCCACTCACTGACATCATCAAGGGACAGGGAGAGAAGATGTCCCCAGGGAACGATCACTTCTCACAGGAGAGAATCCGCACTTGCACCAGGAGCGTGAGCAGATTCTGCAGATAAATAAAATAAAGGGGGTCTGCATTATAATCACTGCCTCAATTTATGTTTATGCTGTTGGCAACAGAGATTTATACCCAGCATGATGGAGATGGTGGTTAAAGGAGACAGTCCTTGATAGTCCAACCCCCTTCAGACTTTGTCTCGTACTTTGTCACTTCAAAAACACAAGAAGTTCATCTCCTTGCTGCTCCACAGCCTTATTAATGCCACTGGTTTGCCAGACAGAGGAGGAAATGCAGGGGATGCTGCATTTTAATCATTCTGTGTTTCCTTAATACTTTTATCCTGAAAGGTTTTGTAAAAATCTCATCAACACAGCACTTAATTCATCTGCAGCCAAGAGAAAGCCCCCTCTTAAGCAGGATGGAGATGTGTCTTTAACAGTGCCACCAAAAGGGCAGGGACATGGGGGGGTCACCCCATCAGCCTGGGGTGTCCAGGGCACAGCAAATGAAAATCCCAGGGGCTGGGGGGTTGTGCACCTGAATTTCCAGGATTACCTGGGATCTGCAGGGGTGGGAGATGGACAAACCAAGCCTGTGCTGTTCAAAAGGCTCCCCAAAGGAAAGCAGTGCTGAGGGAGAAGGGAATGTCCTGCTGAGCACATTCTTGTCTGTCTGTCTGTCTGTGTGTCCAGCCTGGATGGGATGTTCTGGGATCCCTGGGAGCTGCAGGGGTGTTTCCAGCACAGGATGTGGATGGGGAGTGTCACACACCAACAGAAGGCACTTGGCAAGGAGGAAGAAGCAGGGACTGAGGTGCCCCACACCCCAAAAACCAGCCTTGAAACCCTGCACCACTTTCCTGTCACCCTGAATTTTTAAGCCTTCTGATAAGTTGTAGTTTGGAGTCAGTTTTCCCGTGGTTTTTCATGTAAACAACAGGTGTTGTTTTCTAACCAGCTTGGATGTTTACATTCTTCTTAGTGGGATGGATTTCCTTGACAAGCATGTGTATTAACCAGTGTGTGTGTAGAGGTGGGAATTTTCTCACCCAATTAGAACCTTTTCCCTTTCCTGTACATAATAATAACCCTGATTTTAATAAAGATCTTTTTCCTCTCTTTCCCCTCGTGATTGCTGTGTCGTGTGCACCTTCCCTGGGGATGTATTTCACATTTGGAAAGAGGCATCCTGCCTGGATGGCCTTTTTCCTCACTCCAGGCATCAACTTAACCAAACCCACCCATGAGGCTGGACTCAACCCTAAAGGCCTTCTCCATCCCAAATGGTTCCATGATCCATTTGGGAAGCCAGAGGAGATTCCCTCACACACTTCCCACAGTCTCTTCTTACAGCACCAGCTCAGCTGGACCATGCTGCAATAAACCAAAAACAATCTAAAATATCTATTCTTTGGTCATCATTACCTGATGGATTGATGGATCTGTGCAGCTGGACCTGATTTTGCAGGATGCTGGAGCTCCTAAATCCTTCAATGACTCCAGGTTATCTGATGCCCACGTTTTCCATCTCTCACTGACCATCCAAAAGAAGATATCCCATGTCCCCATATGGAAAAATATCCCCTACCCCAATTAGGCATTATAAACTTATAATTAACACATCACCATCAACAGCTTCAATAAAGACTTTCTAAACAGCCAGCTTAGCTTGGATGTGGGAGATCGACTTGCATCCAAAATTCCATTAAAATATTGCTTAATAATGGCTTAAGTGCAGGAGAACCTCAACCTGCAGTCCTTCAAAATGGAAAAAAAGAGATTCCTGCTCTGTACTGGCAAAGAACTTTGAAGAAATATAGAAAAGATATCATGGTATGGGGAAAAAATATGGAAAAAATAATTTTGGAATGTGGGGAATACCACTGTTGAATTCTAATTGAAACTGGCCATTTTTTTCTACTGGAATAAATGCTGTCCTTCCAGCAAGCAGATCTTACAGAGGAGATTTCTATTGGTTTTTCTGAGTTTTGGAGAGTTATGAGCTGAAAAACAACTCACAGAGGTTCAGTCACTGAATTGTACTCAATTGTTTAACAGTAATAAACCAATGACAGCCCAAATCACTGAATTTAGTAATTTTACAAACACACTCAGGTGATAACATGGAACATGCGCACTTACACTGGAGTGGAAAATGTCATTTTTGTTAAGAGTTGCACCTCTTTTTTTTTGGACAATAATTATGCATTTCCAAATATGCAGATATGTAAATATCTCCATTCAAAACTCCATTTCTATCACTGACAGATTCTGCACCTACTCCTGTTTCCCACCAAACAGTCCTAACCTGGAATTGGAAATGTTGGGAATTCAGAATTTCTCCTTGGAATCCTCATTCCAGTTGCTTTGTTGGACACAAATATTGGGATTTCTGGGGAACTCTGCCTGTTCTAGCTCAAATCATGAGCACAGATATTGTTACACACAGCAATTAACAGCAGAGCCAGGAAATTGCCAATAAGGATCAGCTGCCACCAACACCTTCAAACCACACCAAAATCAAAGGTGAAACAGATTTTTCCTAATATTGAGAATATTTCCTCTTTAATTTTGAATGTTTCTGTGAAGCAGAACTTCACCAAGAAAGAAACTTTTGCATCTCTCCCATGATTTTAATTTTCTGATGTGTCTCTTTCTTCATTTTTAAACCCATCTAGGTTGCAAAATTCAATTTTGGAATAAAATAAATAAACAAAAAGCTGTATTGCTTTAAAATTGATTTTTTTTTTCAGCGTGGTATTGATTTATTCTATCCTAGACCTCATCTCTGCTTATTGGGGTTTTTTTTTTCCTCATATCTAGTTCTCCTGCAAAAAGCTGAATTTAGCCTACTTTATTTAAACAGGTCCATAATTGAGAAGAAGGATTTTTGAACTCAGAATCAAATAATCCCATTTTTTCTGTGTGATCTGGGTATCATCTTCAGGCATAAGAACCACCATAAATGATCACATCCTTAAACAAAACCTACAGAACAAGAGAACTGAGCAATAAACAGAGCAAAGTCTAAACCCAAGGCTAAAATAGGATTTTCCAAGGGTCATCCTTGCCATAGATCCATAAAAATGAATTTCCCAAATGCAGCCCAAGGTTCCCCAAAGTTCTGGGGTTGCCATGGGATGGGAAACTCAGTAAGTTTATATATAAACAATATCCAAATTCGAAATTGAATTCAATTCTAAATTCTAATATCTAAATTCTCAGCCCATGCAGAAGCTGCAGCTGACACAGCCTCATTCCACAGCTTCTTCTTCTGGGGAGAGAATAAATTCCACACCTAAACATCTGCACTTTGAGGTACTAAATGTTAAATATCTCCATTCCCACCTACCCCAGCATTACCAAAATCTGGTTTTTTGCTGAAAAAACTTATCCTGAAGTTACCAAAAAGCTCTTTTTTTGCTGTTAGTGCTGTGAAGAGGACACAGCCAACCTTCTAATTTTAATTTTTTGGAAGAATCCCTGAAAAAACCATGGAAATTGTTTCTTTCAAGACACTGAGTTTAGCTTTAAAAATCAAAGTCTGGGCTTCAATAACTCCTGAATGTCAGCACATCCCTGATTCCCTAAAATACGTGGTTTAGGGAGGGGTATGGAGCCTGCTCCCAACTCCAGGATAATTCCAGCATTAATTTTCACCTCTTAATTGTTTCCTCCCCCCAAAACAGCCCCACGGAGAGGGACTCCCAGCCCCTCACTGCACATAACTTATCACAGCATCCCATTTGCCCAAATTGTGCTGCCTCACTGCTGACCCTTCAGTCTGCAAACAAACACATTTGTTCCCCACATATTTACGGTTTTTTTTGTCTCCTAAATGGTGAGAAAATGAGCCTGGAATCTTCACGTTGTAATTGCACCATCAAAGCCTGTTGAGAATACGATAAAGTCACCCGAAGTCGAATTATCAATAAGAGTCATTTATTTTGCATTTTTATTTTAAAAGAATACTTGTGAGAATTGTGATAAATTAGCAGTGACAAACTACTTCTTGCAGGCTGATTTTTGTGTGGAGAGTTTAATTAAACATTGCAGCTGTTTATCTCTGCGGTGATTAAATTTTCATATGTAAATTACATGTATTAAGATCAAGATACTTATGTAAATGTCACTTGCCTTAATGTTTTGTGTTACTGTTATTAACATCTCACCATCAGCTTGTAATCTCCTTGTATTGCATTGCTCTGCCGTGCACTACATGACTAAAATAAGTAGATTTATATCTTAATAACAAACAAGTTTTTAAAAAGAACATCTCGCCGTGTAATTGAGATGGAGATAAAAAAAAAAGCACATTAAAAAATAATAATAAACTGCAGAGGGTGAGTTGCTGGAATTTTGAGGAGCTCCTTGGCTCGAGTGGTGTTTGTTTGTGGCACTTGGGGACGTGGTTTAGGGATGGCCTTGGAGGGGTTCTGTGGGCTGAACAATTCCTGAACAAGCTGAACAATTCCCTGAACAATTCCTGAACAATTCCCTGGGTGCCTCCCATCGGTATTTAAACAATATTTAAACTGGGAAGCAGCAACACACAAAATCAGCCCCCAGGGGCAGTTGTGCTACTCAATTGTTGGGGAGAACAGGAAAATTTCACTGCACACACCTGAGGACAAAAACTTTAAGGTGGACATCTAAAAATCCACTCAGAATGCTCAGAGCAGCTGAGGGCACCAGGGTTTAGTCTGTGTTGTCCCCCCCAACTAAAAAGCAGAATTGTATTGGGGATGTGATATGAAGACTTTCTAAACAACAACAAACCAGATTTGTACTTCAAGCAGAGAAAAAAGCTCAAGATCCACCCACACCCATTTCCAACAACCAAAAGAAACCCCTAAGAGGTCACAAATATTTGTTTAGCAATAGAACTTTAAACTCATGGATCTCACAGTGAGTCAAAAGAAGAAAATTAATGAGATTTGCCATTTACTGTATTTTCCACCTATTTTTTCTACCCTTGCTGTGCCCTGATGAGTGTCATTCTTATTCCCTTTGATGATAAAGATTCACTACAACTTGGACTGAAGATACAGGAGGATCTGCCATCTGATCTCAGTTATCAGAGGGAAGTTCTGAACACACAGAGCTCAGCCTCCAATGCAAGGAACACTTTTCATGATGCCAGTCATGCTCAGAGCCTTGAGACAGGCAGACACTCACTGACAGCAGGAAATCAAATCCATCGTTTGCACAAACAAATTAAGAGCCCAAATTGCAGCAGGCAACACACAGAAAATGATACAAAACCACCAGGGATTAATTTCTTTGGAGGAATCCATAGGTTCTGTGTGATCTCAGAGCTGGCACTGGCTGCTGGGATGGGCAGGAGGAAAGGGGAAGATCCCTGGGTGGTGGAGGCTTCATTTTTTCCCCCACTGCCATCCACAGGCAAAGGAGGGCACATCCAGGATTTACTCCAAAGCACCAAAACACTTTGAAGATGCCCCAAATTTAGGATGGATTTTAGGAAAAATTTTTTACTGAAAGAGTGATAAACAGTGGAATTGTCTGCTGGGGGAGGTGGTGGAGTCACCATCCCTGGATGTGTTTAATAAAAGCCTGGATGTGGCACTGGGTGCCAGGGTTTAGTGAGGTGTCAGGGCTGGGACTTGATGATCCTGGAGTTATTTTAATGGGCACTGTCCCCTCAGAGCCAGGAATTCCATCTGAGGAGAGCCTGACTTTGGACCCTCAGGGTGTCACAAACACATCTCACCCAACAGCTGCAAACCCTACATCCACTCCCAGCTGCCTTTTCATTTTAGACTCCTCAATTACACCCCAAACACACTTTGGGGATTAAATCCATTTCCTTACAGAATTTTCTATCTCCAATTTTAAAATAAGAAAATATCTGTCCTTTCAATACACTCACACGTTAAACTGCTAGAAAAGAGGGGTTTTTTCCTTTTCCCAGCACCAGATTTCAGGTCTTGCCAGAGGATATTTGCAATGTTTAGACTGTCCTGAAGTCCTTGTCCATGGCTTAATGTTCCCACACACCCCAGCTCTGCTCTGCCTCTGGCACATTATATTTACATTACATTATACATCTCTATATATGTATATAAAATATACATCTATTACATTATATTTATTCCACATTATATTTACCTTCACCTGTTCAGCTAAAAACATTTTGGAGATTACCAGCTTTCCACTAAGGAATGTGATGGATTATTGAAAGTCAGTTGTTCTACAAGGAATTGGTGCTGAGTTCCACTCACTCTACTCTGAAAAGGCACGAGAACAATCTACCCTGAAGACCACTGGAAATTTACCTTTGAAATTCCTTTTTCAAGTTAAAAGTTTTGTGGGGTTTTGTTTCAATGAAATAAAGTCTGTGCTTGCAACTGCTCCTTCCCATGGAAAAACTGCTGGGGCAGAAGAATAAATTTCCAATTTTCATAGATAGCAACAACCTCGATTCATTGGAAATTGGACATCACAACATTTTGGGGTGTCCTCTCCTGCACAGAGCACATCTTTAATGGGAAACTCCAATTTGTGACACTTCCCCAGCTGAAATGAAACAGGATTTTTGCAGAAAGACCTAATCCAGACATGGAAAACTGCTTCCAAGTGCCACCTCCAATGGGGGAGAAGCCTCCCAGGCTACCAAGGGGAAAGACAAAAAAATCACAAGTTCATTTCACAGATCCTTCTCCACCAGCAGCTCCACACTCAATGGATTTCTTGGACATTAAAGTGTCTTCCAGATAAGGGAAGGATCTGTCCCTGCATCCACCCATGGATTCATTCCCTGTCTCTGTGTCTGCAGCAGCTCAGGCTGGAGTGTCCTGGTTTATCACCATCACACCCACCACAACCACGGCATGAAAAATGGACTATAAGGGACAGGGACAAGAGGAGCTCCTGCTTCTCCACACAAATCTCACTCATCATCCCCACTCAAGGAGAAAAGGTGAAATATTGTCTGTGGGGGCTTTGGAAATGACTGCATTATCCTAAAGATTGCCTGGACCCTCCACAGCTCTTAAACACAGCTCCTGATGAAGTTCACCACGAGGCATTTCCCTACTCACGCTATTGAAGTGTAGTTTGCCATAAAACTTCCTCTATTCACTGGCCTGGCTGTCTACAGGAAAATAATAACCCTGAGTACTGATCACAGCCAGGGAAGCTGGCAGCAGGTCCACCACAATTACCAGAAGTTAATTAGAATTATTAAAATAACAAACACGAGGCCACCGATATTGTACGTCCACGTTTAATAATGGAACTCAACGGTGCATCTGATTCATGAGCTACATTTATTATTTGAAAGGCTTTTTCTTTCTCACCAAATTAAATATTGATGGATTATCCTCTCCGAATCAGTTGGTGGATTGGATTCTATTTATACAGGTCCTAAAAAATTAAACTTTAGAGCAGAACTATAAAGAGTCTCTCGTCTCCCCGAACAGTAAAATAACTTGCAGTTCATTTTTGGCTTGTTGCTGCCCTCTCCACAGTGTTCTGTTTGGAAAATGAAATTCCAGACTTAAAACCAATTTGCCAGACAATTTCATCAAACGCAGTTTCACCTCCTGTTGCTGATTTCATCCGAATTTATTTCAGGCCACGCTTGCAAGAAAATTTCGAGTTCAAGTTGTCAACATCTCTGCACCCACGTGAACCCCTAATAATTTTAACATGCACAGCCTCCACAGTTTTTAATTTTCAAGGGCATTTCAACACCTCTCTGCTCCCTGACACGCTCAGGCTGTGCCCCTCCTGCCTCCTCCCTTCACACCACGAGTATTTTAATCAGCCTGAACACGTGTTTACTCCACTCCAGCACGTGCACAGTGTTGTGAAGAGCCTGGCTTTATTTTTAGATCCTCAGAGTGAATTATGCAGCACGTTGGGATCAGGAGAGAATTTTTTTGAAGGTTTCACATTGGCGGGTTTGAGGAGGAATTGCTGACACACATCGCGCTTCCTCACACAGGAAAGAGTTGTCAGGGCCATGCATCATCACATTTTCTTTTCTTTTTTTTCAACCAAATCAGCCCCTTTTTAGACCACTGCTCTCCTCAGTCACTTGGGGAAAAGGCAAATATTATTTTAATTGCAATAATTGAAAATGTATGGAGCTCCCTGAGCTGCTCAGAAGGTTTCCTTTTGAGCTACAAGAAAAAGTTCAATTCTTCTTTCCATAACCTTGGTCATCAGCCTTCCTCCATCCTTTGTGTATGAAAAAAAATATAAATAAAGTTTCTTATATATATAAATAAAATTATAGTTTCTCAATATTTAAAAGAAAAGTATTCCAAAAGGAAATTAGTAATAAAAGCAAAAATTCAAATGGTATCTATTCAAACACCAAAAATTACAAGTCAGGTACTGGATTTGCATCCACTCTCCCTTCAATTATTTACTGTGGGTTCAAATGACCACAAGTAATTAAGGAAGAAGGAATGTAAGATTCAAGAGAATCCTTAAAAATGCTGAGAGATTTTCAGGCCACAAACTGCTTTTCCAAACTTCACAGGAACAAAAGGGATGAAGAGGTAGGAAATGCAGCTCCACTAAAACAACTTTAAAATAAAGATTTACACTTCCTATAAAAGAAACTGTCTGCAGATGATTTTCATTGTAAAACCCTTCCAACCCAAACTTTCCCAGGATTCCACAAAAGGTTAAAATTAATAGGGAAAGGAAAGAGCAGGAGGGAAGAGCTCTCCCTGCAGCTGGAACTTGAACCAGATTTTGGTGTCAAACATTGTGGGACCAACCCACCCAAGGTGCAGCCAAACACACCAAAGGGCTGAGCTTCCAGAAAGAGCTTCTGCACAAATTCTGGGGGAAACACAAATTAATGTGGCAAACAGCTTGCTGTGAGAACAAGCTAGAGACTCTCAGTCTTAAAATAAAGGATCAACACCAACTTGCCACGGTGTAAAATCCCTAATAAAGATCAGCCTTCAAAGAGCAGCTCCCCAGAACGATGCAGCAGGACTCCAGGGAACACAGCCTGGCTTTTCCCTCCCTCCTCCAGCAACACCACGAGGCCATGGAGACTCCCACACTCACTCCTGGATCACCTCAGCACTGCCTCCCCTTCCCAGCCTGCTCCTCTGTGCTTCCCAGAATATCTGGGGATTTTCCTCAATTAAACGATTTCACACCACGTTATCTCTGGTTAACAGGAAACCCAGCTTTGCTAATTTGATCTCCACACGTCTGGCACCGTGTGCTCAGGCTCTGGCACCACCTCTGAACACAGCCTGGCTTTAACCTCTGGGGCTCAGTCCTAAACCTTTCACAGCAAAGGACTGGCCCAAGCCAAGGGTTAAACAAAATCCAGCATCAGGACTCAAAAAGCATCCAGCTGAATTGTAGATTGATTAGATAATCATTATTTTTTTTATAAATCTGCATCATTTCTCGAGGAAGTTTGTCCTTCAAGCAAGGCACAAAAAGGACCAAATTTGGCACTTCATTATCCTCTTTTTCCCCTTCTTTCATGCTCTCCATTCCTCTGCTTTGCTTCAATACTTGGCCATTGTAGGTGAACAGTTCTTTTGGTTTCCATTATTATGAACACACCTTTTTTATTCCCATTCCATCACAAATTTCCCCCATTTTCCTGGGGTGAGCCCCATGCCCTGACTGGCACAAGGTTGTGCACATCCAACATGGGCTCCAACTGAACGTGAGGAACAATCCAATTTGTTCAACTTTTACCTGGATTCCCTCCCTCTGACTTTTAAAAATCTCCCTTCTGTAGATTTTCACGTGTTGATGTCAGATTTGCTGGTCAGGGCAAGAGCCTCAAGTTTTCCCTGGGGAGTTCAAATTGGATATGAGGAAAATTCCTTCCCTCAAAGGTTTGTGCAGCCCTGGCACAGGGCACTGCTGGAGTCCCCATCCCTGGAGGTGGCACTTGGGGAATCCCTGGACTCCATGGTCTGAGAGGGCTTTTCCAACAATTGCAAAACTGGGATTCTGTGATCATCATTCCCTGAGGATGTTAAACCAAATTTTATTGTTTTTAACTTTTCCCCACTCCAAACCCCCACCCTGCACCTCCATGAGAGCTGCTCCCTGTCAGAAAACAATGAAATGATGCTTGAAACTCCTCCTGTTTCTGAGGCACCACAGTTTGAACAGCTCCGAAGTTCTACAAGTTGGATCCCTCACTGAAACCTACACAGCGAGTTCCTCCAGCACCCAAAAATAACAACCCACTGAAACTTTTGGGGTGGGGGTGTCATTTTAAACTCGGATTTCCACTGCTGGGGCTGAGGCAGAGGGAGCCTCGTGGCTGATTCCAAAGTTTCCAGGAAGCCTTTGTGCCCCAGCTCCCGAATCAAAATTCCACCCAGCACAAGTGTGAAAGTATTTTCAGCGTATTTATTAGCACCTCCTCTCGCTCAGAAGGCAAACAGAATTTCAGGGGAGTGAAAGACAGGATATTAGAGTCCCCCCTGTGCTGCCAGTGCTCCCAAAATTCCTGCCAATTCCTGTCACTCCCGACCCCCCGGCGCGGCCTCACGCGGTTTTATTTAATCAGCCCATTTCCAAATTCTTCAGTAAAAAAAAAAAAACACAAATGAAGTTAAATAACAAATAGCATAAATATTTTAATAGGCCTTCACATTACCAACTGCCAGACCAGCTGTCTGAACCACAAGAGTTTCAGTGTTTTTTTTTTTTAATATATTTTAATTTATTTTTTTTTAACAAAGCAGAAACTCATCCGTCTGTGCTTCCAAAGGGATCTGCCTCGGGAGGGATCCCTGGCCTGGGGCACCAGGGAACACTGGCTCCTCATGGACACTTGGAGGGTGCTGGGTGCCCTCTCTGCAGCCACTCCACACTCCCAAAGGCAAGGGAAAAAACAAGCTCAGTGTTAAAAGCTCAGATTCCCCCATGGATAATTTTCAGCACACAAGAAGATAAAATTACAATAAAATAATTCCAATATTGTGTATTTGCCATCAGGCAAAAAAAAGCAGCTCTGCTTGTGGTTCCCTATTTGTGGAAAGCCTGGTTTGTCCACAGCCCATGATCCCAAAGAGCAGATCTGACTTGATCCCAATATTTTGGGAATTTTTGTGACAATATGACCTGGTGGGAGGTGTCCCTGCCCATGGCAGGGGTTGGAGTGAGATGAGCTTTAAGGTCCCTCCTAAACCTTTTTTAGGAATTCTAAACATGGCAAAGAGGATGCTTGGAACCCCAAAGGGACCAGCTCAGGAGGAGGGGGGCTGAGTTTCTACAGCTGAGTATTGCATAATTATTATTAAATATTAATAATATTTAATAATAATTTCATTGAAAGAGGCTTTAAATCTGCCAGTGAAACACCTGTTATTGAACTGAAAATAAACATGGAAAATCTTAATAAAATANCACATTTATATAGACAGCTTTAATGATTATGAATCTATAAAAATATTTTTTACTTTTATATCTTTAACATATTATCAGTTCATATACAGTGTGTCTATATATGACATACAGACAGACTCTATATACACTTATGTAATGTAATTAACATTCACAAAGCAACAGGAGTTGATTGCCAAATTTTGTCCTATTCTGAGCACACTGATTTTCATTAGGAACNGCAAATCTCATTTTAAATATTGTGAAACTAGGAGAGAGGGAACAGTAATTTCCTAAAAGAAGAAAATACAATTTAAAAAAAAATTGATGATACAAGTTTTGGCTACGAAATCTGAAAAGAAAGTCTCACTCTCTTACGACACTGAAACAATGAGAGGAGGATGAAAATTCCTTCTTCCTTTTGTGTCTCATCTGGGCTAAACTCCATGAAAATTCAGTTTTTAAGGACAGGACTAATTCCCACTGACTGCAGAAGAAAGGTGAGCTCACCAGCTGGATTTTAAGGGAAAAAAAAGTTCCACTACAGAAACTGGAACCACAGACAAGTTTTCAACCTGAACTGATAATACTGAAAATATATTTGATATATACATATTTACATAGACAGCTTTAATGATTATGAATATATAAAAATATATCTTTTATATCTTTAACATATTCTCAGTTCATGTACAGTGTGTCTATATATGATATATAGACACTACGTATACACTTATGTAATTTAATTAACATTCACAAAGCAACAGGAGCTAATTGCCAAATTTTGTCCTATTCTGAGCACACTGATTTTCATTAGGAAAACTGATTTTTATACAACACCACATAAATAACCTGCTGTCTGCCTCCTACAAGTTCAAACCAAAAATTTATTTGGAGCCTTGGAAATAGTTAACATTCAGAAAAATAATTCTTTAAACATAATTCTTTAGTATTGCGTAGCTTTAAGTCCTCTAGAATTCTGCATAGTGAATTTTTGGGATGAGATTCCCAGAATGGTTTGGGTTGGAGGGAACAGAAGAGCTCAGGGGTGTTTTTCCTCAGCCTCTCCAGCAGTGGAAAGGTCCCTACACGACTGTGTGAAAACTGCTGGGTTTGGGAAGGAAAAAAAAAAGGAGAATTTTGGATTTTCCTTGCAGGGGAAGCAGCTGAAGTTTGTGTGGTGCCACCACGTGAGGGAGCCCTGCCCTCAAAAATTCAGGCTTTTAGGGGAGATAAAGCAGGAATGAACCTGCAGNTGCCTCCTACAAGTTCAAACCAAAAACTTATTTGGAGCCTCGGAAATAGTTAACATTCAGAAAAATAATTCTTTCAACATAATTATTTATTACTGCTTAGCTTTAAGTCCTCTAGAATTCTGCATAGTGAATTTTTGGGATGAGATTCCCAGAATGGTTTGGGTTGGAGGGAACAGAAGAGCTCAGGGGTGTTTTTCCTCAGCCTCTCCAGCAGTGGAAAGGTCCCTACACAACTGTGTGAAAACTGCTGGGTTTGGGAAGGAAAAAAAAGGAGAATTTTGGATTTTCCTTGCAGGGGAAGCAGCTGGAGTTTGTGTGGTGCCACCACGTGAGGGAGCCCTGCCCTCAAAAATTCAGGCTTTTAGGGGAGATAAAGCAGGAATGAACCTGCAGCTCCAGGGGGATGCAAAAAACCAGAGCTTGGTCCTTTACAAACTCCAAATTATCCCAGCCAGGCCGTGGGAGAGCTGGGGGGAGAGGGGAAAAAAAAGGACATTTTTAATACTATTCACATTTATATCTGAACACAGAAAAAGCTTGAAGTGAGGTGCATTATTTCTGTGTGAAAATCAAGATAAGCTCATAATAATATCCATCAAATTCACAGGAAAAGAGTAAGACACAACAGAGCCTGGAAATTCAAGTGACCTAAAACTTTCACATTTTGCCCCATAAATTACATTGCTGTCCCCCCAGTGAGTATTTGGAAATTTCCATCCAAAGGGGTTTATCCACACAGCCCAAACATCTCCCACCAACCTGTCCAGACAAAACCCATCACCAAGCAGGGGCTGAAGCAGCCAAGGTGGTTCTTCCCCACACAGAAACGTTTACAACATTTAAATCCCAACCTCAATGAGTCAAACTGAGCTTGCTGTGGCATCGTGATCCTCCCCTCCCTGCTGCTGTCACTGCACTGAGCATGACCTGGGGTTCCCATGGGAAAGGGAATGGCAGTGACAGCCTCAAACACCACCAGCAGTGAGGAGGGGGCTGGATGGGCTTCCCACAGAATTAAATCCACTCATTCCTGATGGCAAACGTTCAAAACCTAAACAATTTCCTGCAGAACAACCCCTCCTGCAAGCCTGTGCTGCAACCAAGTTCTGAATGTTCATCCACCACCACACACAGGGTGGAAGGTTTGGTAGGAAGTCGTGGAAACCAAGTGATGCCAGCAGCATCAGCCCTGCTGGACACAGTGCAGAGACAGCTCCTCCCCAGGGGGAGGGATCCCCTCCCAAATGCCAGAGCCAGGAACCAGAGGAATTCCTGTACTGGAAGGTGCCACAGCATCATGGAATGGTTTGGGATGGAAGGGACCTGAAGGATCATCCAGTTCCACCCCTGACACCTCCCACTGTCCCAGGCTGCTCCAAGCCCTGTCCAGCCTGGCCTTGGGCACTGCCACAGCTTCTCTGGGCACCCTGTGCCAGGGCCTCCCACCCTCACAGGGAACAATTCCTTCCCAACATCCCATTTAACCTGCTCTGTGTCAATTTGAATTCATTCCCCCTTGTCCTGTCACTCCACCCCTTGTCCAAAGTCCCTCTGCAGTCCCTTGGAGCCCTTTCAGGCACTGAACCCTGCCCCACCCTGGTTCCCCTCAGAATCATCAGAACAGGTTAAACTGAGCAAATCTGAGAATTATCAATAACTAAACTCCTAATTTACCAAGAGTCTAACTGAAACACTAAAATCCAAGACTGTTTCTCCTACCTCACACTCCTTCACAGCACCTTGGTATCACTTGAAGCATTTTGCAAACTCCAATGATAACAAGTACTTTAAATAGGTGCCTTCTCACCAAAACATTGGGAGCATTATTACACAGCTGTCCTCAGTCTCTCACTTCTTTCACAAGGCCCAAAAGCTTCGAGACAGAACCTGTGAGACACAATCC
>VWYE01013727.1:41486-57572 GCA_013398995.1 Alaudala cheleensis
TTATTTGGAGCCTCGGAAATAGTTAACATTCAGAAAAATAATTCTTTCAACATAATTATTTATTACTGCTTAGCTTTAAGTCCTCTAGAATTCTGCATAGTGAATTTTTGGGATGAGATTCCCAGAATGGTTTGGGTTGGAGGGAACAGAAGAGCTCAGGGGTGTTTTTCCTCAGCCTCTCCAGCAGTGGAAAGGTCCCTACACGACTGTGTGAAAACTGCTGGGTTTGGGAAGGAAAAAAAAAAGGAGAATTTTGGATTTTCCTTGCAGGGGAAGCAGCTGGAGTTTGTGTGGTGCCACCACGTGAGGGAGCCCTGCCCTCAAAAATTCAGGCTTTTAGGGGAGATAAAGCAGGAATGAACCTGCAGCTCCAGGGGGATGCAAAAAACCAGAGCTTGGTCCTTTACAAACTCCAAATCATCCCAGCCAGGCCGTGGGAGAGCTGGGGGGAGAGGAGATCCTCAGCTGGGCAGGAAAAAATGGACATTTTTAATACTATTCACATTTATATTTAAACACAGAAAATGCTTGAAGTGAGGTGCATTATTTCTGTCTGAAAATCAAGATAAGCCCATAATAATATCCATCAAATTCACAGGAAAAGAGTAAGACACAACAGAGCCTGGAAATTCAAGTGACCTAAAACTTTCGTATTTTGCCCCATAAATGACATTGCTGTCCTCCAGTGAGTATTTTAAAATATCCACACTAAGGGGTTTATCCACACAGCCCAAACATCTCCCACCAACNACATTTTGCCCCATAAATTACATTGCTGTCCCCCCAGTGAGTATTTGGAAATTTCCATCCAAAGGGGTTTATCCACACAGCCCAAACGTCTCCCACCAAACTGTCCAGACAAAATCCAGCACCAAGCAGGGGCTGAAGCAGCCNTTCCTGCAAGCCTGTGCTGTTTGCACAGCAGCAAACCCCACAACCAAGTTCTGAATGTTCATCCAGCACCACACAGAGGGTGGAAGGTTTGGCAGGAAGTCGTGGAAACCAAGTGATGCCAGCAGCATCAGCCCTGCTGGACACAGTGCAGAGACAGCTCCTCCCCAGGGGGAGGGATCCCCTCCCAAATGCCAGAGCCAGGAACCAGAGGAATTCCTGTACTGGAAGGTGCCACAGCATCATGGAATGGTTTGGGATGGAAGGGACCTGAAGGATCATCCAGTTCCACCCCTGACACCTCCCACTGTCCCAGGCTGCTCCAAGCCCTGTCCAGCCTGGCCTTGGGCACTGCCACAGCTTCTCTGGGCACCCTGTGCCAGGGCCTCCCACCCTCACAGGGAACAATTCCTTCACAATATCCCATTTAACCTGCTCTGTGTCAATTTGAATTCATTCCCCCTTGTCCTGTCACTCCACCCCTTGTCCAAAGTCCCTCTGCAGTCCCTTGGAGCCCTTTCAGGCACTGAACCCTGCCCCACCCTGGTTCCCCTCAGAATCATCAGAACAGGTTAAACTGAGCAAATCTGAGAATTATCAATAACTAAACTCCTAATTTACCAAGAGTCTAACTGAAACACTAAAATCCAAGACTGTTTCTCCTACCTCACACTCCTTCACAGCACCTTGGTATCACTTGAAGCATTTTGCAAACTCCAATGATAACAAGTACTTTAAATAGGTGCCTTCTCACCAAAACATTGGGAGCATTATTACACAGCTGTCCTCAGTCTCTCACTTCTTTCACAAGGCCCAAAAGCTTCGAGACAGAACCTGTGAGACACAATCCTCACCTGCAGCCAGCTCCTCTTGCTCCCTGGTGTAAATCCAGGTGTACAAACGTGGATGGTGGAACAGAAGGTGATCAGGGAAACAGCACCTCTCCTAACCCTGATCACCAGCAAATGGGAGAGGCTCTGACAGAGCACTGCACCCTCCTCACAAGGGGTCCCATCTTCTCTCTTTACTCATATTAACTAATTTAGTCTGTAATTAAAAGAGCTGCAATGAAGCGACACAACTGCTTTACCTTCACTTCTTCACCCCCTGCACTCTGCCACCCGTGTCACACCATTAATCTTCCTAATTAGCAAACAATATTTCATTTGTTTAACACATTTATTGATGCATAATAATCATGGAATCCTAGAATTTAAGGTTGGAAGAGACCTTAAAGCCCATCTTGTTCCCTTCCCCACGGGCAGGGACACCTTGGAGCATCCCAGGTTGCTCCAAGCTCTGTCCAGCCTGGCCTTGGACACTTCCAGAGATGGGGCATCTCCAAATTCTGGGTTCCTCCCCACTGTGCTGGTTTTGTATAAATTGACATTTTGGGGAGGAGAGCAGCCACTCACAGGAAGTGTTTCCATGGCACAGAAGAAGAGAATCCTCTCCCTAAAAGAACTGATTAAAGACTTTACTTTAGAGGTGGCCAACTGACCTAAGTTCCAAGTTTTGTCAGTGGGAAGAGAAAGAAGGTTACAGATGGGAGGAGAGGTGTTTTGAAAGTTTAAGTTTTACTCCTATTAATTTTTCCCCTTCTTACAGTTTTGTTAATAAAGTTCTTTTTCCACCCTTTAAGTTTGAGCCTGTTCTGCTCTTCTCCTAATCCTATTTAAGAGCAGAAAAAGAGTAAATAGTGGGCACTCAAGCCACCACACTTATTGGTTCATTGGCTGGGAAATGAAAACTTGGCAAACCAAAACCACTAAAACCACTAAAACCAGCCACAGGGAGCAGATTTGGTAACAGGAGCTCCATAGCTGTGCCAGAGGCCAGGGAAGCCCAGGAAGGCTCCAGAGGAGCAGTGCTGCAGGTGTGCAGACATTCAGGTGTGAATATGAACGGAACATCTTGTGAAGGCAGCACTGCAAGCCCAGGAAAGAGTGGAAGGTACAGCTTCCCTTGGATCAGCCATGCACATTTCCTGCTCACACACACATTGGTTGGATCAAGCTCTCAGCGCCTTGTGCTCCCTTTTCTCCCCAAATATGACTTGGAAAAACTAACAACTCGACAAAGAAACATCCTCCTGGTTCCCTAAAAATTCTATTTCTGTTTTCCTAAATTAACCCATAAATACATCAGCATCACAACAAGCTCTGCACCCCTTGCTTGGCTCTCAGTCCCACTGAAGCTGTCACCACTCTGCCCAGCCCTGACCACACGGGTTGGGAAGGGATCCTGCCCACACCACCCCGCTGAATCCCCGTGGTTTCACCCTGGGTAAGAGTTACTTCCCTGGGTGCTCACAGGGGACTGGGCAGATTTACACAGGCCTGTGTGGTCTGCACACAAATCCAGCTGTGCTTTCCCTCCCTGGGATCATCCCTGAATTGAGGACGTGCTCCCAGCACGGCCCTACAGAGGGACTGGCAACACCTCATCAATCCAGATCCCATGAAGTGACACCAAACTGCCACCAGGACCTGGAACTCCTTCCCAGAGCAGGAGTGGGATGAATGAGCAGAGCCTGCCCTAATTCATGCACTCCCATCCTGTCAGGATGAGGCAGTCGATGCCTCCATCCATCCCACTGTGCCTGGCAGTGTCAGGCTGCCCACACTTCCACATCTGCAGCTCCTGCTCTGCCCACGCTGCTCACCTGGGGCTGGGCAGTGCCAAAACCCTCTGGGCATGCACACAGACACCCAAATTCAGCTTAGAACTTCACCACTTGGTCCTGAAATCAGTATTAACCCCGAGATGTTTAGGGGTCATCCAATCTCTCAGGCACTTTCCTAACTCTTTCTGCTTGAGAAGCTAAAAAGGTAGGACTGACAAACCTCGCTGAATTTCATCCTTTCCTAATTTCACCACATCTTTGGAACTGTCCCAGGCCAGGTTGGGCAGGGCTTGGAGCAGCCTGGGACAGTGGAAGGTGTCCCTGCCCATGGCAGGGGTGGAATTGGGATGAGCTTTAAGGTCCCCTCCAACCCAAACCCAAATTTTAAGACTTTCTGATTCCATTACTCTCCCACACAAACCAGCCAAGTATTTCTCCAAGAATTTGCTGAGCATAAGGCCCAGGAATTCACATCTCACCCCCAGGAACAGGAAGCCAAGACTGGAGACCTCTCAGATAATTGATAAATATCAGTGAAATCTGCCCCTCACAAGGTCACTGATGTAGACATGGAAATACCAATTAAAAGCCTCCAGAAATTTCATTTACACATTTATCCACAACTCCTGTTTGTCTGGGAGCTAAAAATAAATAGATTTGTTGATATCTGTAGATAATGACTGCTTGAGTATATAGAATTTCAGATCTGAAACTTCTCAACTTTACAGAGAAGGTCCTGGCACCATCACCTGCCACAATTTATATGGGTTTATCATTTATCTCTCAGAAACAAAAATTACATTTGGTAAAATCAGTAGAAAGCAAACAAAAATTATGTTTTCTTTAGCCCATTGCTAAAGAAAACATAATTACACAAAGCATTATTCAATTTTTAGTAAAACATAAGGGCTGTGATTGCAGCAGATTTTGCAAAGCATATGAAGCATCATCATTTAGCATTAGGTTAAGTTGGATTTTTACAGATCTGAAGAAACAGCACCAAGAGAGAAAAAAAAAACAAGTTAGGAGTGAAATACCCTCATTCATGCTGAACCAAAAGTTCTAAAAGTCTAAAACATTCTCTCAAATCATTTATTCTCCACTTATTAATGGAGTTGCCAGGCCTTCCATCTCCTTACAATAAACCCTAATTATGGTGAGGTTGGAACGGAAGGCAAAGTGCTCAGCACTCAGATTAGAAGTGGTTTCTCTTCACCAATTCTCCTGCTCCCAGAGATGGTCATTTGGAGAATATCTTTATTTTATTTTTTTATTTATTAACTGCTGTCTGAATAACCTGCTCAGAATACAACAGCCAAATAACTCTCCCCTCTGCCTGTAACAATTAGCAGCCACGATAAAGCTCCAGTTTCCAAGTTAGTTAATTTAAGCATGTCAAAAAGCAATCTCTGCCTGGTAATTTCAATGCACTGAATGTCACAGAAAGGCCAAGTGACAGATTGCTGCATTTCAGTCAGAACACTCATCCTACTAAAAATGTAATCACTGATGTTCAGATCTCATTTGATATGCACTGTACAATATTTGGGTTGGGGGCAGCCTTTTTTTTTTGCCCCCCTCTCATACAACAAAGAATGAATTCGTGTCTCATTCTGAGTTCTACCATCAGTTTTGATCATCACATGGACAAGTAAGCCTAGACCATAATACTTCAGGGAAATTCTGAGTTTATATTGGATAATCTGCTCATCACTGAGCAGTTCTGAGTTCAGACTCAATGAGGTTGGTGAGAACTGGAAGTCTGATCCCAAGTCATGCTCAGGAGGCTGCAAAGTCCATCCAAAATAAACTAAAATCCTTTATTTACCAATCATAATCACATTCCTAAAACTGCCTGAACATTGCAGGATGGAGAAGCTCCAGTTGGAAGCTGAATTTCAGGGCTCTGTCATGTGCCCTGTGCCCCATCTCCCAGCCAGCTTCCCATGAATCTATTTGTTACCAATTATTTTGATCTACCAGAAATTTATTTGTCTTCCCTCCCAAGAATAGCTTCATAACCTCCCCACTTTCCAAACCCAAATAACACATAGGCTGCATGTTTAACAAACTCCAGTTGGTGCTTCATATGTGTACTTTTCCTTTTCATTCCAAGGGAGATGGCTGCAGAGCCCTGGGGATCAGGCACCAGCGTGGGTGAATCCCTGCTTCTCAATTGTCAGGCAGCAATTGACTGGAATTGGGGAGGAAATGATGGTTCTGACAGGATTTGACAAGTCACTGGCTCCAAAACATTCCCTTCCCAAGTCTCCCAAGTCAGGTGTGTGGCATCTCCTTCTTGCAGTGCCACAGCACTCTGAGGTTGGTGACTTTAATTTACACTTCAGGTGTGAGGGAATTTGGATAAATGATTGGTTTTTGCCCAAACTGAAGCTGTCCCAATAAATAAATCATGGGAAAAGGAGCTACACTGGAGGACAAAGAGTTATACAAGAGTGAGGATCTAAGGCACAGCCATTAATGCAACAGCTTGTTCCAACTCTTTTTTAATATTTACACTAAATTCTAGGTCAGCTGAAGTGGTGGGCAGGAGATCAAGCCCTTAGAGAGGCATTCCCTGCATGTCCACACCCTTCCATGGGAAAGCAGCAGGGATTATCTCACTTCAGGCTCTGCTTTCCCTCTTTCCTCCCCTTCCCAGCTTCCCCAACATGACCTGGCACACCTGGACAGCCCCAACAGAAAATTAATTAACAGGAAGCTGAGTCCTGCATGGAGACAGGACCCCTGTGAGCCTCCAGACACCAATGGATGGAGAACAGCATTGGAAACGCAGGTGTTTCCATCCCAGCCCTTGTGAACCCCCTCAGGAAGTGCCTCCTGCACAGGATCAGATCATAAAACACTAATGAACACTTTAATTAATACTGCCCCGCTGCCAGGGAGAGATATCACATGTAAATTCAATAAATCATGGCTCTTCACAGGCGGTGTCAATGCAAAGTGAAGAGCAAAAAGGGTGGTCTCAATCCTCAAAACTGCCTCAAACAAATTCCCTGAGTGTAAACACAAACCTGCATCCAAATTCTGGTACCTCCCCACCTGGCTTAATACAGATCTCCTCATTGAGAGTAATTTTTATTCACAATAAAGGGTTCAAGGATCAGGGAGAAACAGCAAGAAAAAAGAAGAGAGTGAAGGAATTTCCATAACACCCCGAGATCCACAGAGAAATGTTCCTTAAGTAGGTTATTTCCAAGAGATGGCAGCCATCAATGCACATTAAGTTTTGTATTCTTTCTGGATGGGTAGAAAGAACTGCACCTCCTAAGTAATAAGAAAAACTTTAGTTCATTAAACAAACCTTAAGGGGGAAGAGCAAATGAGAAGTGTTTTATATTCAGTGTCATCAATTCAGCTGAAAACATGTTTGTGCCACTCCATGAAATGAAAGCTTTTTATAGCGCCGTTCCTGCCAACGTTGCCTCATGAACATCATAAAATTAAACATGTAAAACCAGCTCTGGAGATGGCAACAAATAAATTCCAGAGAAACAGTAACACAAAGTAACACACGTTCCTAAGCTGTGGAATAGAAGGAGGAAAAAAAATAGGTAAAGTGAGGAAAGGATCATTTAGGGGTGGACTGAATTCACACAGAGGTCAGGGAAAGGGATTTTTCAGCCTTTCTTTTCCAATGTATTCCTGAAGCCCCAACGTTACAGCATTGGCAGCACCACCCCAGACCACAGAAGTGACTAATTACAGACATTTCTGCACTAGATCCAATGATGGAAGTTACCATGGAAGGGGCTCAGCTCCATCCCCCAAACGTGGCCTCACAGCACTGCTGGAGGAGTGACCCTGGTGGCCATGGAATCATGGGCTCACATGGAAAAGATCTTTAAACCATCCTGAAAGCCACATCCACACAGCTTTGAAATGCCTCCAGAAATGAGAACTCCACCTCTGCCCTGAGGAGATGATCCTTTTGGGAAGGAATTGTTCCTAAAACCCACCCTGAGCCTCCCCTGGCCCAGCCTCAGGCTGTTCCCTCTCCTCCTGTCCCTATTCCCCGGCAGCAGATCCCAAATCCCTCCCAGCTGTCCCCTCCTGGCAGGGAATTGTGCAGAGCCTCAAAGTCCCCCCTGAGCCTCCTTTGCTCCAGGCTGAGCTCCTGAAGCTCCAAGCCCCTTCCCTGGACAGGGATCCTTGTCCCAAGGCACCACAAGCACCACACAGGATCACACCGTGCCAAGGACTCAGCCCCAGCTGCTGTTTGCCCATGGACATCCTGGGAAGGTGAGGATGATGAGGGTGAGGACCCTTCCCAAAGCTGAGCAGCCATCCTTTGATGTCTGCCAGAAACTCAGACAAATTCTCCTATTTCTGTTTTCTATTCCTCAGCAAAACAAAAACAACAAACAAATTTTTTAAAAATCCAGGTAAAAAGGAGGATGAAGGAGGTGGTTTAATTCTGGGGTTTTCTGTAGGCTGCTTTTGGGATGGAACAAGCCCATCCCTCCCCTCATTCCCCTCCACCCCAAAGGCAGCACAGACAAGGACTGTCCCCGACTGCCACCCAGAGATCTCCAAGCAGCTGAAAGGAGGCACACAAAGCCCTCCCCAGTCACCAAATACCAGAGGCGTTTATAAACCACTGCTGTGGCCCCGAGTAGGAGCAAACCTCTCCAAATAAGGCAGCATTTCTCCTCCAACGTGCAGGAATTGGCAGCTCCCCTGCCAGGGTTTATGTAAGATTGCTCAGACAGATCAGCCAAGGAACAAATGTCCACAAGCCTTCCTGGCTTTGGGAGGGCAGTGGCCAGACTTCCACTGCAGGAGGGGATCCTGAATTTGGGGGATGGATTTCCACGTTGCCAGGATGGAGGGGAAGGAGGAGTCCAAGTAATGAGCAAGCAGTGATGAACTGATGAAGAATGGCCACGCTGCCACCTCAAAGTGTCCCCTCTCACATCCTCAGATGGGATATTTATAGAAAAAATGGGTATTTCCAGAAAAATGGGGGTTCAGGATCACCTTATGTATATATATCTCATATATATATATATATATAAATATATATAACAGCAACATGCTGCTCAAGATCAAGGGCCTCAAAAACAACATGGCCTGACAAATATGAGATACTACTGGGACAATCCTAATTTGGAGACCAAATATTCCAGAAGGTCTCAGAGAGGTCAGACAACACTGTATTTTCAATACTTAGCAATACCTACTTATCTCAGAAGATTGGCCAAGTAAATTCAGCTTCCCTTTCCAGCAAAAAGCTGCAGGACAGTTACTTAAAACTCACTGGAGAGGAGACCTTAAACCCAGGCTATCCTGGTTAACCAAGACAAGACATGGCAAGTGCTTAGCAACACTCTTCCCCAATTTTTTTAACCTCCACCAGCCTCCCACGGAGAATGACAAGGAGTTATTACCTCCTGACAATGAGCTCTTTCTTCTGCTTCTCGTCCCATTAGGCCCTGATCTCTGCACAGAAGGTACTTTGAATATCTAAATACCTCAAAGACTTGATTGTGTGCACAAAGGGCTCTCCAGAGCAGGGAGAAGAATCTCAGAGTGAAGGACCCAGCTTGTTTTGCCTCTCAAGTGTTCAGCATTTCAGATCTCACAGCCACGGTGGCACTGAAAAATTGAGGGTTTATTATTTTATTATTTATTAAGCTGCCTATCAGAATTAGTGAAGTTATATTTGCATTCACTTCAGTATTTTCACATTCTGAACAACAAATAAAAACAACCAACAAACCACTCACAGTCCAATAAAACAGAAAGAAAAGCCACTTCTGTGGGGTTTGAAGGCTTGAGGCACATCTATTGCTTTTTTACCTCAATATACAGAGCAAGAAACACAGAGTCCACATCAGCACCTCTTTCACTGCCACATCTCAATCCTAAAAAAAAATCCACACACAGACAGCAAATTAAAAAGGCCCCAAAGCCAATCAGCTTTTTGGGGGCACTGAATAAATGAGGCTTTGATCCATGGTCACAGGAGAAAGGTAAGCTGGACTTTAGGCAGGGTTTGAAGGGACTAAACTCAGAGCAGCAAAACAGGGAACAAGTTTAATTCCACTTTTCCCACTGGAAAAATTCCCACACCATGCATAAAGACAAGCAGCTGATGGCAGGAGAGGGAAGGGCAAAAAACATCTGGGAAAACACATGAAAAGGGATTTTTTCTTGCCTCCTTCTCTGCAAACTCCACTCTGGTTTGATCATCCCTTCCACCAGCGTGAGGGCAGGCACAAGCTCTTTCATGTGGACAATTAATAACTCTTATCATCACTTGATTTATCTCTCTTGAACATGTGTGCATCACATGGAGAGCGACTGGGTGAGTTATTACCTTGTGGAGCCAAGCAAAGAATTTTGTTTTCACTGTCCTGAAGTTCTATTTCCTAACTTGAATAAGAAATACCACAGATCTATATTTCAAGAGGGACACAAGCAGTGTCTTTGCCTAAACACATGCCTGATTTATTATTCAGATTTATAACTCTGCTCTCTTCAGTGTTTGAGTTACACATTTTTTTTTTCTCTGCTGAAAAACAAGGATTAAATCTTAACCACAATGCCTTGATTTAAGCTTAATTTTGCCATGCACCATTTTCCTGCCTCCTGCAACTCCAAGGGTTTCATGATTAAGTTCTTCCTGCTGCCACAAACTGATTTTTCAAACACAAGATTTCTCTTGTTTGGCCCATGCACAGAATACCACAAAATCCAATCATAGTGTGTGCACTGAGTAAATCTTTGTTTAAACCCAACTAAGGAGGCTCAGGGTGCTCTTTTCTTCCTGGAGACAGCTCTGAGGGAGGCAAAGAACAACAGGATTCCTCCAAGGGCATTTCTAAAGCAGCCCCAGAGAAGGGGCACAGAGCAAACAGACTTTCACAGTTCAGCATGCAGCTCTTGGGTTGCATTTTATGAAAAATAACTCCCAATATAACACAATCAATCATTGCATTGCACAAGAGCAGTTTTCAGCCCAAAAGCATCTTTTCTGTACAACTGGCAAGGAGAAACAGGAGAAAAATCTCTGGTACCTTTTCACTTTCATGACCCTGAATATTCACCTTTGTCTTCAGGTCCAGAAGCAGCTGAACACAGAGGAATTAAGCCAAGGAGGTCTGAGCCATAATTCTCCTTCCATGGCTGTGGCAAATCCACATTTATTGATTCAAAGCCATTAATGACCAAACCATGAAGGTTTCTGCAGCTCTACATCCCAACTGGAGTCAGGCATCCCAAGATCAAACAAAAAATGCAAGAGCAGGAGCCCTACATTAAATTTATCAGTGCTGTTCTCTACCTCAACAGCAGCAGCTTCATTCCAATTTGTATCCATGAGGCATCAGCATCTCAGAGCACCAAATTTTCACAGCCAGGTAAAACTCAGATAAAACTGAGAATATCCCAGTAATAACACCCAGGGATCTCTGGAATTTAGTATTTTTTCAAGTTGAAGGAGTGGCAGTGGGTCTCTCCCTGAGGGTTCCAGAGCAAACTGATCTTCCCCAGCCTAAAAAAAGCCAAACCAAGCCTTGCTGGAAAAATCTTCTTCTTTCCAGACCAAGGTCCTCACTCAAGTTGTGCCAGGAGAGGTTTAGATTGGACACCAGGAAAAAAATCATTCACTGAAATCAGGGTCAGGCATGGAGGGCTTGGGCCAGAAGTTGGACTTGATGATCTTGGGGGGGTCTTTTCTAACCTTAATGACTCTGTGATTCTGACAGATCCCAGCAACACACCAAATTAAACCTCAGCCTGAGGAAAGGCAGTCAAGTTATTGATTGCACTGAGCTGCAGAACCCTCTTTTTCCTGCCAAAATTCGTCTGTGAGAGGGCACAAGACAAAAGCTTCTGAAAAACCCTCCTTGCTGAATTCAGTCTATTCCCTCTGGGCATCTGCTCCATCAGACATAAAGATATATTTCCATTGCAGTCAAGATTTGGCCTTTTCCAGACTTTATTTTCCATCCAGTAAAACTGATCTGCAATGATTAACAAGCAGAAAAATAATTTTGGAACAAAGAATAAAAGTGTACTTAAAGTTAAGCCCAAATGCAAAATTAGAGATGGTCCTTGTATCTATTAAATTAGGAATTAAGCTGAGCCTAAAGAAAAGCCCATGGTAAGTTTAACACTTCAATTATAGTTTCAGAGAATTAGAAATATCCAGTCCAACATATTCCATGGTGCCTTTTTGCTGTGGACACAGCTTCCAACATGAACCTGATACACAAATGGGGCAATCACAGCAAACTGTAATTCTTTATGAGCATTTCTCCACCAAGTTACTTTTAAATGAGATGTTTTGATGTTTCCCACAGCCCTGACCCACGTGGGAATCAAGAAAGTATTAAAAAATGAACAGAAACCCTGCTAATCAAAGGTACAAAACACATAAAGCTCCTCTGAGCTACAATAACCTTGAGCTGCTGGATAAACAGAGCAACCCAGATGAAGAAGAACTGGAAAGGGATTAATTAAATCAGAAGCAATAAAGACATATTAAAAAGATTTCTAGAAAGAATAAATCAAATCACAAATACATGATTATGGGGTCAGCAGTGCTGTTATGGGAAGGATCTTTGTATTGGTCCCTCCTTGCTGCTTACCCAGGTAATCAGGACTGAAGCATCCCAGTGACTCCCAGCTGCACAGGTGGGTCATTCCTAATGCCTTTCTAGATTAAAAAAATGATCATTTCTCAAGGATTTCTCAATAAAAAATGACCAGAATCTTTCCAGAGTGATGCCAAAGATTATCAGAGCACCTTCCCCTGGAAACATTAATTTATTTGCAAGCCAAAGTCCTGAAAGGATTTCTGACATTCCCAGAGAAAAGATCTCGAGTCAAGACTTGGCTCAGCGATTTAATTCAGCCTGTTTTGTTGTCTCAGTTGTTTGCTCAGTGTTTATGCCAGGCTTTGGTTTCCTGTCACCTCCACACTCACTCCACTGCCCTTGTTTATCACCTGGCTCTCTACACTCTCATAATCCTCTGAGCTTCCTTTCAAGTAGCTTGGAGAAAAAAAAAAGAGAAAAAAAAAATCACAGTATGAGTTCATGAAACAATGTATGAATAAGTCATTTCCTCCTTTAAATACACCTCTGAGTAAATGATCCAGAGACTTTTCAAGAAGCATTTACATAACAGTCGCTGATACAGGCTTCAAATTTTCATGTCAATCTCAGGATGGCATTTTAAATCACCCCATTTTCCCAAACGAGGGGAGAGAACTTGAAGAGCAGATTTTGCCAACTTCTAGACCCCTTCTCTCAGACCCAAATCTTTAAATGGTGAATTCTCCTCACCCTTCCCCATTTGGGGTGGTGCAGAAATGTCAGAAGTGCTCTGGGTGTACAAACCCATAATCCAAACACAGTTGGGTGCTACTTCAAATACATTTTTCTTTTATGACTACAAATGCCATAAATTTCAGCAACTGTCAATCCCACTTCACAGCCTGCAGATTGAAAATAAAATTTGGAGGCTTTGCTAGATGTGAGTAACCATCTACTGCAGTACTACTGGGAAGACACCTATGAATCACAAGATGCTCAACTAGTTGCAAATAAATTTAGGTAAATTCCGGGCACAACTCACAGACAAGTAAACAAGAGAGTGGAGTTTGGCTTATGCGTGGATTCCTGAAGTGTTGTGAGAACATCCATCCATTTTTGGGCTCAGAAACCAGGAACAGGCTCAAAGGTCTCCCCCAAATCTTGTTGGGGTTGGAAGAGCAGTGAGGAAGGTGGGGGTCGGGCTCTGCCCCCAGGGAACAAGGGACAGGAACAACAGCCTCAGGGTATGGCAGGAGAGGTTCAGGTTGGATGTGAGGAATTACTTCCCAAAAGGGGCACCTGGGCCAGGGCAGGGAGGGGGTCCCCATCCCTGGAGGGGTTTAAAAGCCCTGTGGATGTGGCATTTGGGGACAATGGGTCACTGGTGGCCTTGGCAGTGCTGGGGAATGGTTGGACTCTGTGACCTAAGAGGGCTTTTCCAGCCTAAATGACTCCATGATTTTATTCCAGAGAAGTTTCTGGATGTGGCTCCTGCAGCAGCGTGATTGCTCTGAAGGCACCAAGGGCCACATGGGAATTCACAAACTGCATCACCAAGGGGATCATCACCAGCTCCACGTGCAGCTCCAGGGCTCCCCTGGGAACCTCCCTCGGCCTCAGGATGGTGCAGGGCTCTGCTGAGCCTCCCCTTCCCTGGGATTCCATGGATGCTCTGCCAGCCTGAGATGAGCTCAGATGAACTTCTCTGGGAATGTCTTTGCACTCAGAGGTCCTGGATCACAGAGGGAAGGGCAGAGAGGGAGACTGGCATCTCTGGCACGGTGGGAACCTCTTTGGGGGCAGGCTGGGACATCCACAACACTCCTGATTAAATTCTGTGCTGAGTTTGGGCAGTGGAGGGATGAAAAAGCACATCCACAGCAGTTGGTACTTTAGTTGGAGTGACCCAAAAGAACCCAGGGGTTGGCTGGAGCCATAAATTCCCACAGGTACTGCCACATTTCTCTTTCTGGCTCCGAGTCCAAATGCCAAAAACCGGGACAGTTGACTTTGATGTGCCCCAACTCCCAGACAGCAGAGGCAGCCCTGGTGACCCTGAGACACTCCCAGCCACAGAAAAACCCATTCTTGGAGTTCACTGAAGAGGTCACAGCCCTGGAGGTGTGGAACCCAAAAATACAAGGTGATTTAAAGCAGAGCTGGAGGAGAGGACAGAGCAGCCGGGGGAAGCAGCAGAGGCTGGAGGAAAAAGGACATGGAAAAGGCAATGGAAGTTCCCAAAGGGAATCTGCACAGAGTCAGGGGCTGAGGAGGTGTGACCCTGTCCCAGCCTGTGAAAGGAGCAGAGCTGCAATCCATCGTTTTGATCAGCAGCTGGTCCATGCAGAGCTCAGCCACCCCCAGGCTGGGTAACACACACTGGGAGGATTCCTCAGACAACCTCCAGGCACCAGGCTGAGGGAAAGGACAGCGCTGCCAGAGGAGAGGGGATTGAGAAAGATGATGTGAAAATTGGGGAGAGAAGAAGCCAGTGTCAAAACCAGCAGAAATCAGAGCCTGAGCGCCTTTTTTTTTTCTGGTAGAAATGATGATTTTAGCCAATTTCAACAGGTAGTGGTGCCAACTGTGTTGCACAACAAACACTGCAGAAGAGGCTTTGGAGAACACATCCGTCACCACGCCGTGACATGTTAGTGCTGCCTGCTTCCCAGAGTGAGAACAAACAGCAAAACCCAACTCCTAATGAAGTCAAACAACCCAGAAAGGGAAAAAGAGCAAAAGGAAACACGGCTGTCTGTCTCTCTCCCCCATCACCAAACACATTAGCAAGATGGAGTGTTCGTGATTAATTCACATTCCTTTCCCCACCGTTCTCTCCTGCTGGAGCAGCACAAAACCCAGCTCGTTGTTTCTTGCTCTGCAGAGATGCAGGAGCTTCGTGGCACCTCTGACAGAGCTCTCCCAGCAAACTCCAGGATATCTGCATGGATTTTACCTGTCTGCAGGGTTTCAGTGCCAGGAGGGATTTGTCAAAGCTCTGCCAAGAGCCCAGAGCTCACTGAGCCCCGACCGACACCGAATCCTGCGGCACCACGTTATTTTAGGGCTGCAGGCACCAAAATCAGGCCATAAAAACACAAAGAGTGGAGATCCCCACAGCACTGAGATGGGCACCGTGGCTGGATGCAGAGATAATTAGAAGGCAGTGACAATTTGCACAGTGCACAAGGAGAAAAAGGCCTTTTCTCTTAAAAAAGAAGAAAGCTAAAAACGCTTCGACTCTACAACACTTGATAAAAGCCAGCTTTTTGAAGCTGTTTCAATTAAGCCCAGCAAACTCTTCAAAAATCTTTCAGATTGTTCCAGATCTCACCTGACTCTGTTCTACATTTTTCAGGCAAGGGAAAAAAAAAAAAGAAAAAAAAAAAAGTTATTTTACTTTGAAAAATCTACATAATTAAAACCAGCACTGTCTTCTGATTGATAAAGTTTCAAGTGACAGCTTTGCAGCAAGCTGCCTCCCACACAGAAGCAATTTGTAAAAGCCTTTCAGAGTTTTATGTAACTGAAAAAATCCAAGTTGCTTTCATCCAGGTCTTTCTTTCCAGCCCCAGTTGAAATGTGGCTGCGAGGAACTGCAACAAATAGATGCCTGAATGTGAGATTAATTTAGGGACTTTGTCTAATGAACAGACAGCAAAGGCTTTTTTCTGGTTGTTCTTTTGTGTTTGGCAAATTTTGAAACAATTTTATCTTTAAAGCCCAACTTAATCCTAAATTTTTCAAGCACAACTGGTGACACATTTGCCACCAGCTCAAACGGGGTGAAGTTCCCATGAGAGCAAAGCCAGAAGGAGCTGAGACAACAAAGAAATAAAAGATGACTTGAATTCGTTCCCTGGGCTGGTGAACACAAATCTGTGTTTGTTTTTTCAGCCATGCAGCACCTCCAGCACTAGAGGGAGTACCCAAAAAAAGCTGAACATCTTCATCAAAACTTCAGCACAATCTGAAGATGAGTTATAAAACCCTCCTCTGAAT
>VWYE01013728.1:0-116374 GCA_013398995.1 Alaudala cheleensis
GCACAGAGTTTGTTTTGAGAGAAACAACTACTCCTACACATTCCAGCTCTTAGACTGTTCGTCTAAAACCGCGAGTCAGAGATCTCCTTTGTTTTTAGTTAGTTTTAGCTAGCTAAAACAGAGAAATTCCCTAGACTGGTTTTTTTTTTCCTTTTTCTTAAAACTTTAAACCTATTCTTAGACTAAAAGATCTACAAAAACAAAAACACCGAGAAAACACCAGTAAACCACCAAGCCCAAGCCAACATCTTCCAGCACCAGAAAGAACTAATAAAGCTGAGCGAGCCAAGCTCCCACAGCAAAGACTCTCTCTCAATTTTACCAAGTTTTATTGTTTCATATTATTAATTTCTAAATTTAAAAACACTTTCTTTTTATCAAATAAATAGTTTTTTCCACTCATCTCTAAAGAGAGTTTTTCCCAAACCAGTAAGAAGAAAGAGCAGTTCCAGCTTACTTCCCAGAGACACTCCCATTTAGGAAGTTTCCTCCCAGATTTACCCTAAACCAAGACAAGAATGCCACAGAAATCTGCACAACGGGTGCTGCTGCTGATTAGGCAGAGCTCTTGACGAATACGCACTGTTCCATTTGTTCCATTAGCAAACAGATTCTCATACAAGTTATAACTTTCTTGTTGGAACACTAGAAGCTGAAAATTTTAGGCTCTCTGTGTTAAAAGGTGCTGACCCTCAAGCAAGCACCACATTTGACTTGAGACCTTGGGACAGGCTCCTGGAATTGAGTGATAGCACAGGGGCTGTGGGTGTGGAGTTTGATTAGAAATGTGCGATCTCAGAGGGTGAAAAACATAGATTTAAGATTTTAGTGTATAGTAATGTGTATGAGACAAGATGAAAGATTTAAGGAGTTGTCTAAGTCCTTCTTTTTACTTCTTCTTGAGTTTGGGTGGTTTTCTGCAATTGGGTGAAAAAGGCCCGCATTGCAGACCTTTAGTGGTCATCATTGAGTCAAAAACCTCAATAATAGAGGTGTTACCTCATTATTAGGCAAATAGTGCTTAAAAGACCTTGGAAAAAGTTAGTAGTGGCCATTTTGCCATGTTTTTCTAGCAGCTAGCTAGAGCCCAGGGCTCGTGAGTCTGTAAATAGCCTAGGAATAGATAAGATACAACAACTCACCAAGTCTGAACTCAAACTTTTGTTTCCCATGTATCATTCAATCCTGACCTTGGCAAGAAAAAAGAACCTGTACCATACCACTTTCTTGCTGCAAATGAAAAAGAACCCCATCAGCTTATCCCCCCATTTTTCATTTTTAATAAATAAATCTATTAATTAGTAAATCACAAGAGAGGTATGGCAACCTTACTTAGGGAAAAGAGCCAATGCTAGTGCTATGGCTTCATCTCTGCACTAGAGCCATTCCTAAGGAGCTCTTCTGCAAGGAGTAATTTCAGATATCACTGTCAGATGCAAGGCCTGCAGTTGCCATGTTATCCACCTGCTTCCCTAGGAGAAGCTTGATATTCTTTATCAGCTCTGCATAGCAATTTCTCTACCAGATACTGTAGCTGCCTCTGCTGTGCCTTTCAGCTTTTGGTGTCCATTCCAAAGCTATTTTAGCACAGTTGTTATCTGTACTGCTTGTGATATGTCCTGGCTGCCACCATCTGTTTCTTTCTCTGTATAAAGATGTGCAATGGTTCCCTTCACTAATGTGTCCTCCGGCTCAGCATCTTGACATAAAGCTATTCCCACTGCTTGCTATCAACCCACTTTTTTCATTAACAGGAGTTCTGTAATCATGGCATGAGACATTTTTAACCAGGATGTGAGAACAAGGGAACTGCCTAGGGCACTGCCATCTGAGATTATATATGACCTTCCCTTCCCCTCACTCTCATCCATACTCACAGAAAGGGCATTGCTCAATTTTCCCCTTCCCATTGCATGCCTAACTGCTTTGCCTACACACTCTGTGACATCTGTATTCACTGCAGTTGTAGCTCTCATATGGAGAAGACCATATCTTGTACTTCTAATATATTCTTGTCAGGCATGTATCAAATAACACACTACAAGATGCCACTTGAATCTAAAACTGAAGCAAAATACACAGCAAGGCAGATACCAAATTACAGAGTCATCCATTCTCTATGCCCTTCAAGAAAAATCAAGAATGTTACAAGATTCCATTTAAAAACATAACACTGGGATTTCCAGCTATTGAGATTCTCAGTGAACTCTAAAAAATCTACTCATTTTTTGCACATGATATAGAAGAATGCATTTAAATCTTAGCTTTTTAAAGGGCTTTCTAGCTTCTGAAGCTACAAATAATATTCATTGCCTAGTGCAGACTGGCTGCAATACAATTCCTCATTCACCTCACTAGCCATATACCTGGAGTAAGTATTTTGCCTACAACACTGTGTAAACATGATTAATACCTGGTTTAGTTCCAAACAAGAATGAACATTTATTCATGTGGCAAAACAAGATGACCATTTAGACCTGCACTTGCACTTTGCACAAACAAATCCAGTCAGGGCTCTTTTCATGTCGCTCATCTCAAAGTATTTGGCAGTTTTCCCTCCTAAATCCCCAACTTTGCTCTGTTTATTTTCAGCCTTCCAATCCAGAATCTAAGAAATAAAAAGAGGACCATATCTGCCTTCCTCAAATAAGGAAGAGTCAAATAGTGCTATTGACAAGTACAAATAAATAAGCAATACAGTTACAATGTGTTAATTAACTATTTACAAGAGTGGGATTTTCCTTATTTGTGTGCAAAATAAAATTCTTAGTAAAAAAACCAGCTGAGGCTGTGAAATGAATACCTTATCTGCTCTTTACCTTCAATAGAAGTTATCAAGGCTGCTTTACTATTCACAGATGCATGTTTGTTCCTCATAGCTCACTCTCCCAGGAGTGACATTTTTCACAGCTGAACCAGGGAAGAACTGCTCCAAAGTCTCACCAGCCTGTGTGAAGGAAAGCTTCTTGCACAGGCTGGGAAGAGAAAGAAAAGCTCACTTGTGTGTGGTTGCTGTCTCTTCCTTCTTTTCTGGGAAGAGCTGGAATGGTGCTCTTCATGCAGACACAGGTGGGGTCGAAAAGAGGGGGAACTGGGCCAAACTTAGGGAACCACTTCAACAGAGCCTTTGTCATTTTTAATACCTATCTTTTCTGTTGCTTTGCCTAAATTTCAACATGGATAATTAGAGCCAACAGCAGGCAGATGGCTGCTTCTTTTAGGAACTGCACCCTGAACAGGCACGAGGTAAGCTAGAGAAAAACCTGTTATTCGGTGCTTGTTGTGAAAATACGAAGCAATGGAAATTCCAGGGGTGAGGTAAAACACAACCACCTAACAGTTCTAAACCAGCAAGAACCACTTAGAGTCATCTGCAAGAGCTGCATTCCTGCTGACCTGCATCCAGCAGCTTTCACCTTTAAATCCCAGGGCTGCCTAGAGAGCTTAAAAACACAGCTGCAAAACTCCCCATGTGCTGTGCTCCCATAACCATCTCCCTGGTATTTGGATAGATCCTGGCGTTCGGCAGTCGCTTTGCTGGAGGCATTTACACACAACAACGCCTGGGCTGCACGACCTCCACATCCTGCAGTGGTACCCACCTGGCCAGGCTGCTCTGGCAGGGCACTGCCCTCTGAGAGCATGCAGCTCAACTGATTTATTTCCTTCTCATGGCCGAGGTCTCTCTTACCTAGTTGGGCGGCCCCCTCTACTGGGTAGTCGGGGAACTGGCCCTCGGAGGGGACGCTGACAGTGCGGCGCAGGCAGCGCCCACGGGAGGCATCCGGCGGCTCCTGGATCCCTTCTGTAGGCACCTGCAGAAAACCATGCCAACAGCTGTTAACGTGCTATCTTGATAGGGGACTTCATTTTCTACTCATCTGCTAGTAGCTGTCGGGCATAGAGAGCTACTAGCAGATGTGGTCTTAACACAAAATTCTGGAGGCAGTGGTGAAGAGCCCGCTCAGCCACTAGCAGGCGTCAGCAGCCTCTGACCCCCCACTAACAAAGCAGCCGTGCCTTTCCAACTGCTTCCCCAGTGTCACACCCATGGCTGCTTCCACGCTGGCAAAGTCAGAGGCTGTTGCTCAGATGGCTCCAAGCAAAACTTTGCAGAAACACAATTTGCAACAGCTACCTGGTGGGCAAAAGCACTGCACAGGCGGTGCCAGGCTGCAGAGAGCCTCCTCCAAAGATGGAGACCCCTGAGCAGCACGCTCATGGCTCTGGGAGACCAGAGTATCCCTCTGGGTCTCCTGAATGGCCAGCAGCCAGGACGTGGGGGATGGGACCCCACGGCCTCCTTGAAAGATAGCACTGGCTTTCATCTGACGCCGTGGAGACGGCTTCCNCACACCACAGACCGGGGTCATCCAAAGAGAGACCCCCGGCACATGGCTATGGTCCAGCAGGTCTTGGCATGGTCAGGCAGTAACTGAGCTCAGGATTGGTGAACCACTGGATTTGTTGTTCCAACCTAGAGAGCTGTGCCACCTGCAGCCATGCAGGTAACTGTACCGCTGGTGCTGGCTACCACACGCTCTGTTGGTGGCCACCACACCTTCTGTTGGCACCTGTTGTCATACCTAGAACCTGTTCAGGGGCTCCCCTGAACCTTCCAAGGGCTGGAAGAAACCTCAGGGATGAGGAAGATTCAGCACCCAGGGACTGGAGGAGGGTACAAAACATTTCAGTGTACTTCTGATGAGGACTTCAGTTTCAAGAGTACAACTGCAGTACATGTAGCATGGCGATTTCTTTTCGTATTGGCTACATAACACACAGCTGGCACCTAAAGGAATAGAAGCCCCTGTTCTATTTCCTTTCATATCTTCCGCCAACCCTGAAAAATGCGTATTAATAGCAAACAAAAAGCTATCATTCATTTGCACTGAAGGTTGTAAAAGATCTCAGAGATACTGCATTTTTTAAAAACAGGCTGCACACTACAATGGCTCTCACAAACTAGTTCTGGCATTTCCTGATTTCTAAGCACTTAACATTCTCTTAAGGTAATTTTTAAATGCTATTTGTTACTATCCTGGTCTATTTGTCTCCTTCAAACAGTGCCCTTTTTTCAAAACAAGTTTCCCAAACCCCTGGTGCTTATTCTGATCAGACGATTGTCTTCTCAGGTGATTTTTACAGCTGTACAATCTCTGTGCAAAAGCACATGGCTAAGTTAAATAGAGAGTAATTTTGTTAGTTTATGCCACGTTTGTTCAACCAAATTCACATATTAAATCTTCAGTTCTCATCTGGAGGCTCCATTTAGTCTTATTCCCTTCTAAGCACTCTCCTGATACTCTGCCTCCCCCGATTTCCTTCAGAGAGTTTTCTGGTGGGATGCTGCGAGCCGTATTTCCAGATCAGTTATTATCAGTCATACCACACACCTGCTTCAGCACCCTTTAAAACCCTGCCACACTCCTGTCGCAGTGAACTCATTGCACCTACACCCACCTGCTTGCTCCAGACCAATACAGCGACTGCAGGGTTGATTTCCCCACTATTAGGTTTTTTCCCACTGAGAAATTAACATGGTCCCTCTTTCCAAGCACACTTCAGTACTTTTGTGGGCTTTCAGACATGGGCTGACAGGAGCATTATTTCAATCCACTGACACTCACAAAAAATTTCCGTTACTGCCACCCCAATAACAGCATGGATAGCCATGGGGATCCTGACCCTGTCACAGGGGAGCAGGAGAATGAGGAGTGAGCTCACCATGTCCTCTGAGTCCTTGGGAGAAGCACACAGGTTGCTGTACACTGGAGTCGGCAGTGACCAGAAATCTCAATCTGCATTCCAGAGACAGCACTGACCATCAGACAGGGACTGAGCCCTTAGCAGCAGAACTGTCTGAGAGCCCAGGTCCCAGTTCTGGGTCACTCAGCTCTCAGGACCAAACACTTGCCCAGAACAAAAGCAGGCTGCACACTAAAAGTGGTCCCTTGGTGTAGTTGTGTTCATGTAGAACAGTACAGTCCACACCAGCAAAATCCTGCTTTTGTTAGTGTTTATAGTGACTTGAGAAAAACCTGCTATCATTGATTTCACTGAGTAATTCCATAAACTGTATAAGGAATAAAATTGTAATGCTACATAGCTTGTTCTATGCACCAGAGAACAACATCCCCCAATTTAATTGACAAGATTAAAGTAGCAAAGTAACTCAAAAAGATCCCCTTTAAGTCTGATTTAAAAATTCTTTGTTATTTACAGTAAAACTTCTCCAAAACTTCTCAGTTTCTAAAAAAAAAAAGTAACTACAAGACTGCAGGACCCGCATTTATTGCTTAGCATGAGACCAGCCTGCTCTAGAAAAACATAGGTTTGTGAAGATGTAAAAGGAGCTTGGTCTGCAGCTCTGCATCTCTCGGGACTGGACATATTTTGAAGAGTTGTATAAACTGGTCAGAAAAATGGAGTCACGGATAGGGAGACACCAAAACACAAGGAAGTGCAAAAATAAATACCATGTGAAGACCAAGGTAGACATCTGCACCCTTCCCAACACTCCTTCCAGCCCAAACCACTGCAGCAAGCAGCTCAGCAAAGGATTGAAGAGAATGACACAGCCTTGCAGTCAGGACTCTAATGGTAATTCAGCCTTTCAGCTCTTTTTTTTCCCCTCTAGCTTTATCTTCTTCTTTCTCTGTTGAGACTTCACCAACCTGGGAATTCTCTGACCCTGAGCTGAGATGCTAAAGCTGCTGAATCAGGACTAGTTACTAGTAACACTGCTAATTGAGCAGTGTTAACTCTGTGATAAAAAGGTACATAGGGACAGCCCAGATGCTGATCATTTTAGCAATCTTAACAATTTTCATCACAGGTCACATTTCCATGACAAATTTCACAATTTAATGAGGATGGGTTCAGAGCTCAGACTCTAAATCCTTGAACAGCTTCCCAGCTCACTTGCCACTGAACATACTTTTTAAGACTAAGAAGTCTGTATTGGGGATTTCTAGCAGTCTGATGATGAGAGGATTTCAGAAGAAATAGAAGTAAGAGCTTTCCAAGCATTTAACACCTCTTAAAGGCAAACTAAGTCTCTTTAAAAAATAAACAGGTGAAGAAAATGTCTTCATTGCAGCTAAGATTTTTCAAGATTTGAAAGAGTGGTTCAAGACATAAACTTAAGAATTTGCAGACTTTTCTGATCTAACAGTCAGGAAGTTTGGAGTAATGTCAGAAAAACTGTTAGATAATTCATTTTAATTTTTAACTTCCTTTAGAAAGTTAGAAGCTAGCTACAATTCTGACATGGAAACCCACTTTAAAAATGTTGATAGCAAGCATTTCTCTGGGCTTTTGGAAATTAAATTTGCTTGGGAATTGAGGCAGATCTTATCTTATGGCTGGGTTCAGCTTTGACAAACTCTTATTTACAGGTAAAGCATGTTTGCTGTAAGACCCCTGACATGACAAGTCCTTTGAGGAAGGCAGTGAGATCTGGGAAGAGCTTCCCCCGGGGCGCCACACAGCAGTGTTTGTTCCTGATGTTTTCCCTTGGGATCACCACTGTCATACTGGTGTCAGTCACAGGAGATGGAAGAGTAGGAAAATACATCCCAGGTGTGCTGCTGCTGGCCTCTGTCACCAGCACCACTTAGCAGTAGATCTTGTCACAGTGAATGGAGGTCTTTGCTATCCTTCGCCCTTGATTAAAACCACCTCTAAGCCCAAGAAAAAAGATAAGGTTTGGGCACCAGGAGGAAAATGGAAGAGTCTAACACTGTGAAAAGTATTGTTCATCTTTATTTCCAAGTGAACACAAGACTAAAACATAATGCAGGACTGCAGCCAAGTTGCTGACAAAGCCTAGCTATAAAGCAGCCCAAAGCCAGGTGCAGCCATTTGTCACATCCCTCAGAGTGGAAGTGCTGTGCAGTGTTGTCTGTCTGGAGCCACTCTTCATGAACACTCATTCCCTTTCCCTGTTTTAAATGGCTCTGATTTTACAGACACTTCTATAGTACCCTCACAGCTCCTCCCACCCAATGGAACAGGTTTCCAGAGCAGATGACAACATCTACACCATCCTGACAGGGGAAACTCTTCCTTGTAGAAAAATACCTGATTTGTATGGGCATCAATGTAGACCTGTTCTCCTTGTCTTGGAAAATGCAGTTAAATATTATCACACGGGGATATGCTGTAATAATTGCACATCTCCTGTCACTCAGGACTCCTTATTGGCTAAGTCATCTCTCATGTTCCTACATGATTCATTTTCTTTCTTCTTACTTTTTGGGCATTGATCTCTTATCCTTTCATTAATAATTTTCATTCTTCAGTCTCACCTATTCTCATTTTATAAAGTTGTCAAGTAATTAATGTTTTTCTGCACTAGACAAGGTGATACTGCCAGACTATTTTTGTCAAAGTAATTACAGATATTTTTGGATTAAGTTGCACTTCAAAAGGCCTCTGATTTTCAACCTACTCTTACTCTTGCACTGCGCAAAATTGCTCTTGCATATGTGTTATTCAAACTGTCTTGACAATAAATCCACAGTGGTGGGACACTATGAAAAATTAGTTTTCTCTATGACACTCTATTTCTGTAGTGTTCCCTTGGTGTTAAAAATCTGCAATTTGTAATGCTGTATTTTAGAAGCACTAACTGAAAAAACCCAAACTTAGCATTATAACTGAAACAGTGGAGAACTCTTCCATTTACCTGTTTTTCATTTTGCATATGTTCTTCACTTTCTGACCTGGACACACATATTTGCAGAAGGGCTTTACAAAGTAATATAAACACACATTTCTGTTCCCTTCCAGACTCACATGGGCCACGCTTCTTAGATTTTATTCCATGAAGTAATAAAGCAGATGGACAGAGAATAAAATGAGAGGTTTCAGACTTATACCTTTCAAGTTATGTCAGCCTTAGGATGATGCAAGTGCCCTCTCTGGGCTGCAAGGGCACTCTGCTGTGGCCATCTCTTCCTTCTTCCCCCATATCCTCTTGCTCACTGGTGGGTGTCCTTCTCTCCTGAATATTGCTTCTAAGATCCTCTTCAGCAGCCCAAAGGAATTCTGACCTACTGACTATCAGGAATGACCTAGTTCAGAGCAGGAATCTCTCCTGCTCCTGTTGCCGATTGCCAGCATCACCTTTCCAATAATTTTACTCTGAACATAATTTTCACTGTTTTCTTGAAGTAACCTCCCTCTTCTTTGTTCACCAGGTCTTTACTTAGGCTCTCTGTATCAGTGGTCCCACCCAGGAGCCTTTTATGATCCCCCTTGTACAGACTTTTCCATCGTTATGCTCTTAACAAGCATCTCACCCCACTGCTGCCTCAGGCCTTTGTGCACTCCTGTTTCTAGATCGCATTTCGTGGAGCCTCTTTCAACTCTGAATGACTTGCCAAGAAAAATTTAACTGTGTTGCCTCCCCTCCCCTTTCTCAGGAACACTGCAAAGGGATACTCTTTGTTCAGAAAGATTAGAAGAAGGTGTAAATCCAGAGTATCAGTCTCTCTCTCCTGACTGGCAGTTCTATATGCTGTGTGTTTCTTTAAGGAACTGTCTGCACACTGCTGCGTGTACAGGCTCAGAACCCAGACTAAATCAACCTCTTATTTTCCTACTGAGCACTCATGGCTCTGCAAGGAGTCCCCTCTTCCCTTTCATTTTATAGTAGTCACAAATTACCTGAAAATCAGAATGGCAAATCTGACTCCAGCTACAGGCTTCTGAAACAAATCCCATTATCAGCATGCAGAGTCACACCTGCACCAAAGGCATGTCTGCTTGGCCCATCTGCATGCAGCGCTTTCCAAAACAAGCTATTTCTCATTGTGGTAGTGCAGGAAGATTCCTTTGAGAGCACACTTCAATAATTTACACTGCTGCGTGCTTTCTTGGGGTTATTGCTATTCTTAAACCTCAGGTCCTCTATAGCCTGATATTGAATTTCCTCAGCTTCTAACAAAAAACAGAGTGTATTTAAACATAAAATATAATGATGTGATACATCAGGCTTCCCACATTTATACCTCAGGATCTAGTCAAAAGACTCATCTCAGCAAAATGCTTTCAGCTGTCTGTGGTGGGAGAAATAGGAACCCCTAAGTGCATGATTAGCACCTTCAGGTAACTATTTGTGATACAAGCCAGAGTTGTTTTCAATTACATTTCTTAATTGAGATGCATCCTTTTGGTCCAGCTATGCTGGTACAGCACTGTTTTGGAAATGATTCTCACATCTCCTTAAGTTTCTTTAGTGTATATTTCAATTCCTCAAGTGTCAGTCCTGTCAGACTAGAAGAGGAATTTCACAGTAAACAAATACCATTAAATGGGCCTTCCATTTTGCCTGTGTTTGATCACCTCTCTCACACATCAGTATTAATGCTCTTCCCTACTAATAACTCAGGTTGTTCTCTAAACCATTTCCTCCCACTCTCCCTAAGCAAGGCAATATTTCATTGCAAATAAAACTGAGCACAGCTGACTAGTATTTTGTTCTACACCAGAAACAGGTCTCACTCTCAGTCTGTAACAGCCATCTAGAGAAGATTCAAAAGAATCAAGAAAAACCACAAAAAATCGGGTAATCTCCAAATATAGGAAACTATGATATTAGATTAAGACTCATGGATAAAAAGCCTTGACTTTTCCCTACCTTTATGCCTGCACTGACATAAAGAGGCAGGTTGCCATTAAAAGAAGTAGTAGTAACATTAGAAGACACAGTGGCAGACAAACACAGGCTGCAGAATTCCAGGAGGGAGTTTGCACTCTGGCTGCTGTCACCTCTTCTGTGCCACCAGCATCTGGGCCAGCTGGACTAACACTGTGTGCACCACCCCATCCATACACAGGATAGCTTAGTTCCGCTTTTCATACAATGGGAAGGAGTTGGAAGGGACTTTAAAGATCCCGTAGTCCCAACACCCTGCCATGGGCAGGGACACCTCCCACCAGACCAGGTTGCTCAAGGCCTGCTCACCTCCTTCTCCCTGTTGAGCAGCACCAGCTGGCTGTCTGTCAGGATGCAGTATTTCCTTTCCCATGTTGTCATCTCAGTGTAAGGGGACTGGCCACAGGACAGTCTGTGGGTGGGTGGTCCTTTCACATCTGGGAACAGAAAACCACAATGTTGTTAGCATGTGGCACTAGCCATCTTCTTTGCTTTCACAGGTCTGCAGTGAGATCTAAACCAAAACTGCACTCTGTGCTTAGTGGGGCCTGCTTCAGCATTTTAAAAGGCAAAATGGGAATCTGAGGAGGCACCCATGTGCTACAAATACTTATTTGCTTATAGCATGACTTATAAAAATGGCAATACCAGAGATTAATATAAATATCTTTGTCAAAGGCTGAAATATATTGAAAAGACCAAGAGCTCTTATGAAAACTTAATCTTCCTTCCACTCCTCTCAAAACCATGGTTCAAAGGGGTTTCACTCTAAATCTTAATAAAGTGGATTATTTGAGACTAAGGATAGAGAGATACAGGAATTCAGGGATCAAGAAAGACAGGCTTGAAGAAGAGAAGGAAAAATTCAAAGGGATGGACATTTAATTGAGAAGGGCTTACTAGCACATTTTGGTGGGGAACCTACTTGATGAAATTGTGCGTTTTCATTTAGCCACAGACACTACAGTGACAAAAACTCATACTTGAAAAAAACCCCAAACCTCCCAAAAACCACAAACCAAACCATAACCCAACCTGATCTATTAAAATTTATTTTAAAATCTCTCATGATTGAACTGCATATGACATTGTGCCTATCACTACTAAGGTCCCTCCCAATCCAAACCATTCTAGGATTCTATGATTCATCTCTTTACAAAGTTTTCATATTAAGTGCTGGTTGCTTTGTAAGATTAAGTTTCATTTTTATCTCACACTCTAGTTCTATACAATTTGCTTGCAATAATCTAAAAATCATCCATTCTCATGCAGACACTGTAGACGCCTCAAGTCCCAGGGGTCTAAAACAGACAGTGCAAAAATCAAGGGACTTCCTGCACAGGAGTCCAGGACCTCCTTTAACTGTTTCAGGAGCAGAGCGTTCAAACCTGAAATATTTTGTAGCAGTACTTGCCTTTTAGCATACCTAGCAACATGCACAGAGATAACACAGCTGCTTCTTCTAGCTTCTCTCCAGCGTCACCACTAGAGGCCAGCGAATCCTTAATCACCCAACACCTTCCAGCGAGAGCCAACCCAAACGCCAGCCAGCGTTAAACCCGGACTATGGAACCCCTCCAACTTCCTTCCCTCCTTGCAGACCCTGCATATTCTTTATCAAAAATGCTGCAGCATCTTCATGCTCTCTTGCTGCAACTTTGCCTCTGCATTGCAAGGGATGTGTCAGCTTCTAGAGCCAGACTTGGAAGATGGCTTTCAGTGCCTTGTTCAACCTCATATTGCATTCGGGGTTTTGTGATCATTTAGGGAAGTGCTTGAAACAGGCAACCTTAAGCAAGAAAAAGGAGAGGGCTGCATGGCTCCTGCTGCTCTGAATAACAGAGGCACACCTTTGTGCCCTTAATGTCAGATAAAAATCATTCAGGGAAGAAGCTGTGAGATGCAGAATCAGGCTCCACACTGTTACTTCTCTGATACAACTCAGTTTGTGAGAGTGACAACCAATGTTGTGTGTGTCTCAACGTTGCCCAAAACTCTTTTTAAGTGTAAGCATAACAAAGGGAAATCACCATAAGCTCTGTGAAGCAGAAGTGCATTTGTGCCAACTCTTGGAACACCACAGACTCTCCCACAAGTTTTGTATTAGTCCATTTTACAGACATGAACCCTCCAGGTAGATTTTTGGCATAGCTGCAACTCACATATATCATGGTGTCCAACCAAAAACCAAACCAGATGTAAAATAAAACCACTGCTGCTCCTGCTTTGACCTTGGCTTCCCAAACAGCAGCACATGAGCCTAAGCATGCCTAAGCATGACAAACCTGAGAGAGAGTAGAGGAGTGAGAAGGATGAAGCCATGAGCTTCTGGTATGAGTGTGCAACAGAAATGGAAGATGAGAGCTCTGGGGATCTGGTCTCCTGGGTAGCAAAAGCACACGATAAATCAGTAGGGGGAGAAAAGGATGAAGGTGCGCGTGCCGTCCTGCTCCTGTGGGTGGGCTGGCAGTGAGAGTGTCTCCAGCTGCTGCACTGAGCAATAGCCAAGTAAGCTGTATTTGGAACTGCTGGTAAACTCTCTGATGGCAAAAGAAAACCTTCCTCAGCTGTCGGCTCCAACGCAGAATCTACAGTCACGACTTGCCCAGCCCCAAAAGATCTTTGTGTTATAAATTCTTCTAACTACAGGCCTTGGCAGGATACCATCCAACTGATCCATGGGCTGCACAAAGGAATTAAAGAACAGAACGACTTCTTCCACTGCAATAACAACTCCAGGACTTAACTGAGTCATCAGGCACTGTGAGCCAGCCGTGGCTCCGCTGCCAAGTGGGTTGGCTACATCAGAACAGCTTTCCACAGGCTGCTGGCAGAGTGACATGCCATGCTGGTATCTGGAGCTGTCAATCACCCCTGGAGAGCACCACAGTGATAGCATTTCCTGATTGTATTGGTGTCTTTTTGAATGCAAGTTGGGGCACAGCCCCACCACCCCTGCAAGCCTGACCAAGTGCTCCCTTCAGCAAGCTGGTTTTCCAGAGTATCAGATCTTGGTAACTCCAGAGTAACTCCTGTCCTCTGTCCAAGCTGACACTGCAAGTACATCACAAACTGCACAGATGCAGAATGCGTGTTCCCAGAAAACTCACGGCAACAAAGACCTCAAGTGCAGCTTTGGTGTGTCAGTCCCACCTAGTGAAATTATTTCTCAGCTCGCCCTCCTGCATGGCTGATATCTTTGGAGCCTCTCAAAACAGCTGTGACTTCAAAATTGATTCTGAAGTATGTCACCAGTTTAGACAGAAGACTCTGTGGGACTTTGCACAGTATCGCATACACACTTGGTCGCCTCACAAACCCTGTTCTGCTTTCTGGTTCTCTTCATCTTTGGTTTTCATTTTACATTCTTGGTTCCAGCTTTTCACGTGAATGTAATAAAACCCACCGACCTCTTCCACTAAAGTCCCATAAACCTAATTAAGCACCATGGTTTGAATGGCTATTGAAGTGAATTGCAAGAAGTCCATGTGTAAGTAGGAACACTGGAACTTTTGGGAAAGACCACAGGTCAGGACTGTCCTTTCTGCCTGTGGGGCTACTCTCTGTCAGCTCATACAACAAGGCTTGAGCTTTGGAGATGAATGATCACTCACTGATGAATGCAACTGCAGACAGGAGCTAGAGAAGAGATCAGGGAGGTGCATCTGAAACTCTGAGTTTGCAGATGTTACGAGTGGGATGGGCTCAGCCAGCCACACACCTGAAGAGGCAAGTTCTAGTGACAGAAGATTTCTCTTGGGTCTGATGCAATCCCTTCATTCTGCAGTACTACAATGAGGCATTCAAGTAAGCAGATCAGCAAGTCTACACATAGGATTAAAGGTCAGGTCTTATATGCCTTCAAATGTTAATATCAGTTAAGTAACAGCTTGGAAAAAAATCCCCTTCTTGGTATATCCCTGCCTCCTGCCACATCCTACATCGCTGAAGACTGGAAACTGTGTTGTTTTTCCTCAGGGCTCTGAAATGCCACTAGCCATGTTATAAATATCCACAAAGCTCCCTTTCTTTCAGTCAAATGACAACTTGTACCTTATTATTCTTGAAGTACAGGGCTTATTTTTAAAGAAGGGGAAAAATAGATGGGCAGGGATTCCATAATCACATACCAACAACAGAAGTGCTGAGTGGTGCAGGGCGAGGAAACACAGAAAGCAGCAGCCAGTGCCAAGCTAATCTCCACAGACAGGGTAAGACATCTTACGAAAACTGATGGCAATTTAGTAGTATTTATGAAGCAGAGCAGTCCTATCAGATGGGAACATTTCTGAAAGCTCCCATTGCAAGCATGCAACAATTATTTTCCTCAAAATTCCAAATGCATTCATGAGTGGAGAATGTTTTCCAAAAAGCAGGAAATGGGCAGAATCAGAAAATTATTCCCAAGAGATGATGATGTCATTTAGTCCCCAAAAGTTCTCCTACAACCAGAAAAGTGGCATCTTTTCTCCTCAGAGCTAGTGAAAAGGACAGAATTACCAGAAATCAAGCCAACAAAACTACATTAAAGGCAAATTCATGCCTTCAGTCTCTGCCAAAAAGCACTCTCTACTCACCATCAATAAAAACACAGAAATAAACCTTCATCCCAGTGATGACAAGAGCACCCCTGGCATGCCTCAGAGCTGCACTATTCCTGTGGTGAAATCAAGGGCTAACTGAAGTACTCGCCAAATTTTCCTCGACTTCATTAGGGTCTGTACTCTGCTCCTAATATTTCCAACAAGGAGCTGCCAAGCAGCTGAGTAACTAATGTGGTGGTTTGTATGCTGGGAGAAATTTTTTTCCCCTGAAGAAAGATTAGTAGGAGCCCTAACACCTTTTGACAACAGGTCTGCTTGCCCAATGTCAATGTTTCCATAGTGCTTTATGTACTCACCATAGAGACAGGATGAGAGAAAAGTGTTTTAGGTAAGTGCTGTCATCTGACAGCTTGTCAGAACCCCAACCTACCCAGCGGTGCATGACCACACAGTCCAGTCTGAATAACCATCAGTTGCAACCTTGATAGAACAAGTTGAGCAGAAGATGAAACAAGCCTTACTGCTGACATAAAGCTTGAAAGATAAATAACAACTACAAGTCCTTCCACTCAGATTCCACCATCTCAAAGCTCATGAAGGGTTTCAAGGGAAAGATGTGGCAGCAGGGGAAATACACAGTGCCTCAACACGCAGCCTTGAAACAAGGCAGGATTTCTGCAAAAGAAGTCACTAATGTGAGTGAAAATAAACAGCAACAGCAGCACTGTGACACACAGCTGTGTGTGTATATACACCTAGTTCAGACAGCCCTTGATGCTCAGCTGCAGATCTGCACAGGCATTGGAGCAATCTTGCTCAGCTGCAGGAGTGACAATCTCTCAACATCTGCACAGGGCAGAGGATGAGAAAGGCCAGCCACCAAGGGGCTGCTGGGGAAAGCACAACCAAGGCAACTTCTATTTTCTGTCATGTTGATACACAGAGCTTTCATTTGCATTTCTTATTTCTCAAACCAACTCCCCGCCATGTGCAATGGTTTCTGAGCTGACCAAGACCAGAACAGTGCAGACAGACACTATCAAAAACAACCGCTCAAAGAGAAACCTATCACGATGTCCAAATTCACTTGGAAGAGGAAGGGACACTCCTCCTCCAAGTTTGTACAGACAACCACACACTGCCCCAACACAGAAAACACAATGCTCATGACTAATGGTGTAATATTTGGAAAACTCAGCACATACTGTGTGTGGCAATGCAGAGACTCCCATGCTATGGAGAAAACATGATGCTCTCAGGGTTGATTAATTCTTCTCTGAATCACACTACACTTAGAAATATGACCAGCACACATTAGAAACAACACCATTAATTTTATCACTTTGTTGCAAGCACAATATGGGCTTCCTTTCTAGGAAGCTTCTCCTAGCTGCTGTGGGATCCAGCAGTGCTCACTTGCCCCTCTAAATCACTCTGTGGCACAGCTCCATTTCAGCTACAAGGCACCTACATTTTTGTGGTCAGCAACAGATCCCTGGTGCAGCAGGTGGCATTTAAAGTGTAGAAAGAGCGAGCAGATCCTCTGGGATGAGAGGCATTCCATTTATGTAGGATGTTATTACAGAGGTTAAGTATCTGGTGTGAATTCTTCCTGTTACTCAACAAAGTTCAGTACACATACAACCACCAGCCTTCAGTTGAATCAAAATCCAGTTGCTCTTCTCCAGCAGCTGCGTGCAATGACAACCAAATTCTTATTTGGGAATCTAATATCCAGAGTAGGAGGTAAAGAAGGCTTAGTCAAACCATTAGGTTTCAGAGATCTCAGAAGCTCTCACATCAACCACTTACAGCCAAAACACTACCTGGAAAATCCATTCTGCACAGAATGAAGTCATAAAAGGTTTAAGTAGGTGAACATAGTATTTTAGAAGCTAGCAGAAGCCATGAGCAGTGCAATGACTTTCTCATATTCCAATGTATTTGGCATGGTAACACATGTTCTTCATAAGACCTTTAATTTTTCTAGTATAGACCAATCTTGCCAATCTAACCTGTTAACTTTCCACTGCTCTTTTATTGAGTGATCAGACACAGTCTTAAGACTGGTTTTTCAATCTCCCAGTGAAGAATCTCCTGAGCCACAGAGAGATTAAAGTAAAAACTGTTCAGTCAGGCGAAGTTTTCACGCCCTATATCCTCAAAGAAATGTGACTGTGGCAATTTTTGTTCTGTGCGCTTCCATTTCCCTACCATCAGTATGTCAGCTCCGGGAGAAGGAATCTCTTAGAATTTAGAGATGGGTAGTCTGAAGGTATCTGCTGTTATCTGCTTACAGGTGAGGTCTGAAGGGTTTTCATTTCCTCTGCATGAGGACTGTGTGTCTCTTCTGCCCTCAGCTAAAGGCGTAGCTTTCCCCCAGCAGCTGCTGGGAGGCTTTGCTGAGATCTGTGATGGGGTGAGAGAAGGGTCACCTTGCTGCTCAGAATTTCTCACATGCAGCAGTCTCACCTTGACACCAAGGAAGAAAGATTAACCTTTAAAAATGAAAGAGTGAGAATCAACATTTTGTCCACTACCAGAGCTACCAGCCAGATTCTTAGATTTCCTATGGATTTTCTGCACTAAGAAAACGTCAGGAGCAATTTTTAAGTGGGAAGGAATAAACCATCAGATGCAAATGGCTTAGCAGCCAAGGGCTGTCTCCTCTGCAACTAGCAGGAGACAAAACACAGAATGCTACTGTTCAACAAGCCTGGCATCTCCCAGCAGAACGGGATCTCTCGCTGACATCATTCCCACCTCTTCAGTTCCTTCACTAGGAGAAATCTGACTTGTTTGTACAAGTGAGCAAGGTACAGCAGCCTCGCTCCTGCAGCTGAGCTCCCAGAAGGCTCTGCCAACTCCCCTTAGGCCCGAGTCAATAGATCTGCCCTGTTCTTGCAACGCCACCACTGTGCCTATGCACAGCTCAGGAGTTTTCACACCAGGGCTGAGACTATGGCAGAGATCAGCCAAGATTTCCCTTCTCACTTCCCCAGAACACACGCGATTTCAAACCCAAGCCTTTCCCAAGACCTGTGCTAACATATTTGCCACCCTCAGCCCCTGACATTTCCTACAAGGCCTCAGTGTTCCCTGGTACCCAAGGGGTCTGCAGAAGCTCGAGAGCACAAATTCAGTTAGGCCACAACCATGCGAGCAGTTTTGCTGAGATTCTCTTTTCAAAAGGAAAAATTATGGAGCTGTTCCTAAAAAGAAACCACAAGTCTTAAAATCTTATGACTAGTTTGGTGAGCAGATGTTGAGTGTGCCAACAGTCTCAAGCTTTCTTGCAAAGTCCTAAAAAACGAGAGTTAAGGAGCTAATAGAGGAGGCAAAAATTAGGCATAAAGCTCAAATGGGCCTGGCAGGGCAATTCTGACTAGAAAGCAGAAACTTGCAGCAGCTTTCTGTCACTGAGCAGCTTCTTCGAGCAAAAGGTGTGGGAGCTCTTAATAGCAATTTAAAGCTACCAATTAGCTTGAATACTGCTGAGCTCCTCTAAGCTTCTTACTTGCTGCACAGCCGATTTCTAAATACTAAACTTACAAAGGGTAACTGATCCCTGCTTCCCTCGGCTGTGCTGTGTTCTCTGTCCCCATCCCCGTGGGCTGTGCCCAGCCCCATTCAGGGGACACTTATGAACGATGTGTCTGTCAGGGGACATCAGCACCTCCTCAGATGGATCAGTGCCAGCAACTTCCGATCAGGCACTCACTTGGTGGCTCAACAACTGGAACCAGAAATCACAACCCAGGCAAGGTGGGGACCTTACAAAGCACGCAGGTGCTCAGCCCAGCCTCCCTGTGCGCCTGCAAACAAGGGGCTCATTGTGCAGCCTTGTAACTAGCATGACATCACCACCACAGAAGCTGCTGTCCGTGCAAAAAAACAGTTTGGTTCCCAGGATAACTGAGATTTCAAATAACCCGCAGTTGCTTGAAGCCATTGCTATGACCCTTCCGTCAATGCTTAAGCAGGTTTCCCCTCCTCCTTATTCAGGTCTCATTCCCTGCCCAGGACCACTCATCTTTGCTCCTGAATATTAAGTACATTTTTCTCTCACAGTTAAATTCCCGCTTGGCCTACAAAACACTCTGGAATCTCAAAACAAGAAATGGTTATTACAAACCTGTAGAGAGGATTATAAAAGATTATATGCCCCTATTACATAGCTGCCAAATACTGAGAAGGTTCTCAAGTGACACTTCTCCCCAAAGCAAGGAGAGCCTTTTGTGAGAGGTTTAGAAAGCTGAAAATGGAGAATAGCAGAAAAGTTAATTGTTCGTGGAAGGAAAAAAGAGTCTGCAATTTTTCCTCCCGATTTATGCATGGTCCTTTTCTTATCCAGCTCTATGCCCTTTTACCTTGTTCTCTCCTCTGCAGTGCTTGCTCTCACCAACCCCTAATCTCCATTTCACAGCCTCTTCAGCACTAGGCTTCCAGAGTGGGCTGTTCCTTCTTCATTATTTTTTGCAGCAGCGCAGGAAGAGGACAAAAGAAAAAATGTCCTGAACTTTAAAAGGACCTTGGCCCAAGGCAGCTGTGCAAAAAAAAACCCCAACAAAACCATTTAGAAGCAAAAGCTGCTCAGCTACTGCGCACATTTTTGGTGCACACACAGAAAATGTACCAGTGTACTCAGGGTCAAAATTAAAGATGCTTGGCACAAGCAGTGCACAGACCTTGGCAAAAGGACCAAAACCAAAGTTCACAGACTGCTTTACCCCCCACCCTTGCCAAGAAGGCATCAGCCAGATGACATTCATGTGTCATAGACCACTTTCAAAAGAGCAGGACCCTTCTGCTTTTTCCTGTCAAGGAGGGAGGTAGGGGAAGGGCAAAAGGAGGGAAACATTTCTGCAGAGACAAGAAAGAGCCACAGGAATGGAGCAGGTGATGAGATAGTGCCCACAAGTTCCAGATGAACAACTGAAAACCAAACATTCTGCCTTTCAGTGCAGCCTCAACTACACCATGCAGGCTGTCTCTTTTAGAAGCTTTCACTTTTGGCTTCCTTTCCAGAAAGAAGGTATTTTAATTGTCACTGATATCACCCTATAAACTCCATTTCCCAGAGCAATGGCAGGATTGCTGAACTCCCCACCTCGGAAACCCACCTCTACAGAAACACACCCTATGTTATCTCAAACCAGCCAATCCCTGTGTGTGGTGATGTTTATGACAAGAAAGAATAAGGGAAAAATAAAGAATAATACGTTAAAAAAACTCCCACAAAGATCTCACATGATGCTTTACACACTCACCCTGCCACCTCTGCACAGCCAGTTGCTGCTGTACATTTTTAGCTATTTTCAGCCTGAATGTTTCTTGATGCCTAGGTAGACATAAAAGCAATTAGGTGCTTCTTTTGGGCTTGGGTTTTCTCTTGCCTCAACAGACTATGGGGAAAAGGGAAAAGAGGAGTTGTGAGCACTGCTGATGTTTCATAGAGGGGAGTTTATTTCCCCTGTCAAAGGGAGAGTTCACAGGACATTAAAATCTGCTGCAACAAGGTGCATGTTTTTGCATATTAACCAGGTCATTCAGGCATATAAGCTAAAGTTAGCTTTTGTACTTTAACCACCTAAAACAAATGACTTAGCAAGGGGCTTCCTCAAGGGGTTCAAATATAATGTACAAGAAGCCCTGCAGTACTCCCCCTGCTATTTAGACAGACCCACTCTGCTTCCTTCTGTCATCTTCAAAATGTTTTAAGAAGAACCTGGAACCATCAGCTTATTACACATTAATTTGTTAATTTGACCTACTTAAAAGCAAAAGCACCAGAACATTCCTCAATCCATTTTCCTCACTAACATCTGAAAAGTCTTCATGCATCTCAGTAAATCAAGGCCAATATACAGAAGATGGGACTTTTTTCATCATTTAATGATAATGACACAAAACTTTAGAGGAAGGAGACTGGATCTTTCAAAAGTGCAGTGGGGATCCTGAGCTATATTTAGATTTATGCAAAGAGATGTCTTGTGGCAAATAACCTGAATCCCACATTTAATGCAGTATGGCAATGACCTGTAGTACCTGAATCTGTGGCAAATAACCTGAATCCCACATTTAATGCAGTATGGCAATGACCTGTAGTACCTCTATCATCAGCTCTACCCTTTAACCTTCAGTTAAAGGTTATGTGAGGTTGGTTTCCCTGTGTAATTTAACCCAGCTATTGCACCTGGTTTAGGGAGGGAAGCCGGCTTGGGGGAAAAAATCCCGTTTGCTTAAAGCATAAGGAGGTCACCACCAAGATGGTCAAAGCAAGACACTGAGCTGTAGGCTGACATCAAGGCTCAGGAGCCTCTGGCCTCAGAGTGCTTTGCTCTCCTCATTACCACACAGCGCCAGGACTGGCAAATCATGCTTTGTTTTGTTCCAAAATTTTAGAATGTAGTGGGTGATTTCTTCTTGCTTACTCTGCATGACATTGCCCAGAGAGGCTGTGTGGAAAAAAACCAGGCTGGACAGGGCTAGGAGCAATCCAGTGACAGGAAGACGTCCCTGCCCATGGCTGAGGGTTGGAATTGAAGGATCTTTATGATTCCATCCAACCTCAATGACTTCAGGATTCTGTGTTGTGGGAAACCAGCTGTGAAAGAAAGAGGCAACGGGGGAAGAAGTAACAGTGCCAGGCACAGAACTGCAGGTGCTGAGCTAGCCCTGTGCCAGGGGAAGGACGTTTCTTGCAGGCCAGCTTGCTCTGGACATTTTTGCCCTGCTGAGCTCAAGGCTCCTGAGGTACCACCTGAACAGGTGGAGCAGGTTCCCTATGCTTTTGGCAAACCCCAAGCAGCATGATGAATGTATCCTTTGAGGATGGGCTGGCTAATTAAAGGAGGTAGGGTGCAGTATTTCAAGTACTCTTCAGCTGGGTTTTCCCTCTGCTTAATGTTTCCTTCTCTTTCCAGCAGCTCGGGCTGTGACAAATAAAGGCCACATCCTTCCCCAAACACTTGCTACCCTTGAGCCATCACCTTCTCACTTTTTTCCTCCTCACTCCTTCTCTGTTCCCCAAAACCTGTAAAATACAAGGCTCTTGAAGGCCAAACCTTTTGTTCTTTACTATGTTGCTTTTTAGCTGATTTGTATTTTCAAACCAGATTTTTATACCAAAAAAATTGTATTTTAAATCCTATTTTAATTTATATTTACATCTAATGCCTAAGCACAAACATGCACTTCTTCCCAAATGTCCTCCCTTCTGTATGCTTTGCAAACTGACAGCACAAGCTCCCAGGGCAAATCCAAACCCCCTTCTATCCGAAGGGCAAAGGCACAGGTACTTCCCTCCAAAATCCTAGAAGGAGAACATATGAACTCAGCAAGGATAAATAATAACCAGTGGAGAGAGAAAGTCTGCCCTACAGCAATGCTAAACAGAAATTTATGGGTCACAACCTTGCAGAAACAGGCCTAGTAACATCTAATTAGCAGTCCTGCTGAGCAATTGCATCTCATAACAGTAAACCCAACCAGACCAGGGGGAAAGGGAGAGGGCAATTTTTAAAGAAACACAATAATTATAATATTTCAAAGATTTTTGATTTATGTTGCTGTTTTGTGGGGATGCCCTCCCCAGTAGGAACAATCAACCCACGCAAGTGATTTTATGAGTTATTACTGAAGTACATTTCACTCCTATTGGGAAACAGTTTAGAAGGGCAGCACAGATTTCTATTAATTATTTTATTTTAAAACTGAAATGCTAAGAATTCTGTCTGCTGGCAGAAGATGGGTGGAGAAGCCAAGGAAAGTTCACATACCCATGAGACTATTAACTAGAACCAACTTGGACAATACATTTGAGAAGCATTTCCTTCCAGCTACTGTAGAGAGCTGTCCTTAACATGCCTTTACTAAAGCAGCCAATTTTCCACCACTGAGTACAATGAGATTTCAAAACACACAAGGAATCAGAGTATAAACAGACACAAACATTCCACTTACTGACATAACAAAAGAAACTACAGAGCAAAAAGCTTGAACCTCTCATTTTCTGCCCTTCATAAAACACCCTGGCATTTTGTACATACTCTGCTCCTCCCTACCATTTTTTTTTTGAGTGACAGTATTATCACAAAATACCTGTCTTAGGTATATTATCACAAAATACCTGCCTATGTTGCCAGCAAAGCCAACAAAAAATTATTTCAGAGGGTTGAGGGATAAATCTAACCCAATATGGAATTGGAGGAATGGAGTTCCAGAGGAAACAAGCAGCTGGCAAAGCAGGGATGAGGCAACAGCAGCAGGGACAGCACAAAGGAGGGGTAAATTGGGCAGAGCTGGTCCCTGCCAGCAGCACAAAGCAAGAACGTTGAAAATATGTATAAAGACCATGTCACAGACAGCAGGAATGCCAAACAGATGAGAGGCAGCACCACAGAGTAAAAGACTAAGGAACAACTCCCTTTTTTCAAGAGTTTTAGTTTGCCAGACAGATGGTGCTGCTTCCACATGGTTAGTGCTGGATGGTACCCTACCCCTCAACCCCTGATGGACGTCAGGCTTATTTTTGTAAATCTCTGGTGATAAAAACCATTCATGGCATCTTGTTCACTTCCTCATTACTTAGTTTGCCAAAATCTTTAAGCTCTGCTTTCCTTGCCACATCTACAGACCAGTAGTATTTGTCCTGCTCTCAGTGACTAATGATGATAGTGCACATCCCTTGTTTTTGCAAAAGCCTTTTTTAAGAAGAGCACAAGAAGTGAAAATGGTATCTCACTACCTGGGACCACTTTTGTTAGCCCTGAAGCAATCAGACATACTGATGAAAAGAAAAAAAAACAAAACTATTTTTTCCCCCCTGAACTCTCATGTGATTAAAATCAATTAAAATGCAAACAGACGTGAACTTTATTTTATCCATCAGTGACCACATTTCACTGTCCCTGGGCTATGGCTGTCTATTTGTGAATTCTCTGCACGTAAGAGCGGCCAAGCTCTAGGTTTAGGAGCAATCAATCTAGCAAACCTAACTAAATATATACGTGTGTGTATGTTTTACAATGATTTCCATTTTTCACGTTGATTTACATTGATCATTGGAAAGTACATTCAGCTTCATGTTTGCTTAGCTCTGAATAAACAGAGTGAAGGCTGTTGGGTATCCAAAGACAAATGAGACATTACAGATGTAGACAAAACCTATCATCACCCTGAAAGCATTTCTCTTTGAAATTATATAGCCATGCAGAAGTTATTCAGAGTGGAGATTGCTGTATGTGTTTTTAATTCATGCTGGGCCTGTTGGGGGCAGGGAGGGAGTCTGATGAGCCTCTGTGCTGTCACTTTTTTCCTTCTGTGTACCTGATAATTGAGAAATGTCTGACTCTCTAAGAATGTTTTTTCTTCCCCTTGCATTCCCTAGTTTCCACTTCTCAGGATAGGTCTCAGGTCCATATGTCTCAGTGCATTTACAACACACACACCTGGATTTTTACCATTAAAATTAAAATAAGCACAACAACATTCTTTTGAACATGCAATTCCACATCAAGCACAATCAAGCAAATCCAGTACAGTCAGTGTCCCAGCTGGCTTCATACTGCACAGGAGTATTTCTTTCTCATCTACAGACCTTGTCCCCTTTTGCAGATAAAAACCCCCTGTTTCAGGGCTGTGCTGGAAATTATAGTTTCCACAGTAACAGTAGGAAGGTGTCAGAAGTCTGGGCACATATGCTGCACAGCACAGCCAGGCTCCTGCATTTGGTAGCTGCTGGCTCTACAAGATGCTACATATGCACCAAATAAATTGATTTTGTTCCTGTGCAAACAGAAATTTTTCAATTACTGCATTTGAGCCATTCATGTCTTTTGTCAAAGTAACTCAGAACTCCTGCTCTACACGTATAATTTCCCCCAGAAAAAATAACAATGCATTTTACAATTATATTTAAGGGCCTTCCCTTCTGTTTATATGCATGAAGCATTCACAGAAAGCTCAGAACAAACTCCACCATGAAGAAGGGAAAATATATTTCCTGGAAAGAAGACTGCCTTTTAGAGTATATCCGAGCAGGAGCTATCATAATGAGCTCCTCGGGCAGGTTTTGTGTCAACCTCCTCCCTGCTGCTGTGGATACAGAAGGTGAAAATACCTTGTTGGCACAGCTAAAGCAGTGAACACAGCACTCACGTGTCTTTGAGAGGGGGAACACCACCAATAGCAGTGCTCTGTTGGGTCTGGCCACACCCCACAGCAGTCCCAGCTCCCCAGCCTGGCCTGTGCTCACCAGCACTCAAGTGTGTAGGAGGGCAGCAGCCTGCTTTTGGATTTTTCAGGATTTGTCCATGCACAGGATTTGTCTCTGCATGGCCAGGATGCAGAAAGCTTTGCACCACCTTTTCCTGGCACGTGTTTGTTTCATCTTTCCTTAGTATTAATCACATACACTGATTTTGCTGAAGTAGCAGAGGGACTGCCTCAGACACTTGCTTGAGATTATGTAGTAAAAGATGCAAAAAAAATAAAGATATAAAAACCTCTTGATGCCAAACCCCACAAAGACACAAGGGCCTCACCTGCCACCCTGCCAGGACACTTGACACTCTCCTAGATGCCCTGTGCTGTCAACCAGCTCTTCTGGACTGAAAGGCTTTTATCAACACAGGTCAGCCCTAACACTGTTTTACCATAAAGAAAAGCCACATTATATGACAGTGGCATATGCAAGTGGTGGTGGAAGTCACAGTTGGAAATAATGAAAACCAGCATCGAGACAATGATTTGTCTATGCCACAACAGACTGGACAGTTATCCCTTCCTTCCCCACTTCTTTTCAAAACTTCATCCCAATTTCTGTAAGTCTCAGTATCACTGAAGTATTATCTCAATAAAGGAACTGTCATACAAGACATCAGTGGCTTGAACCATATTCATCAGCTACAGCAGGGTTGACAGGAAACCTATAAATAAGCCACAATCCTCCCCTTGCTGAGCACCACACACTCAGCCAGCCCAGCCTGCAAAAGCAGCACCACAGTATCTCAAGCATGCAAGGATTCACTGTCTCACAAAGCTGGCAGAGGAAGCAGTTACTGAGAGAGGTTATTTATACAGGCCACAGCCAAAATACACCATCAGTAATGCTAAAAAATAAAACAAACCATTGAGTGAGTGGAGATAACTGAAGGCAACTGGGAGCTGTTTGGATCTGTGTTCACCTTCCCTTCTCTCAGAAGCACTGCCTGTGTTGCCAGCAAAGCCTCTTCTGGTGTACAATGCAGCCAGAGCTAATAGCAGAGAGAAGGTAGATGGAGTCACACTGCAAGAGTTTGAAGTTTGGCAGATTTTTTGTAGTACTTGCCAAACTTGCCTGCCCAAGCATCTGTGTCACTAAATGACTGTTACAGGAAAATTGCTTTTAAGAGTATCTACATCAAAAGAGCTACTATTTTTTTCTATGAAAATGGGTTGTAAAGTCACAGGTGTAAGTAGAAGGATGAGTGAGATGCAGCTAAAACTCTGACCATACCATCATCACAGAAATATCTGACAGTCTCAGAAGATTTTACTTGGGAGTAGTCAGAATATGGGATACAGGAAAGCTCTTCAATACCTATAAAACATGCAAAAGCAACTGAAGTCAGACATAAAATAAATAACAACTTGCCATTGGACTTGACAGAGTACTTGCACCTTTTAGAAAAAGGGATTTGTCTGTGGCAAGAAGGGCAAAAGAATCAGAGATCTTTGCACAACTAACAAATTTCAAGGACTAGAATTCAAACTTCAAAAAACCACATAATTCTGATCCCCTAAGTCTCAAACCTGTCGACAGCATCAATAGCAATGTGTGGTGACAGCTGACACAAATAAATGCATTTGACTGCAGAAGTGGGTTTGCTCACTCCCATTCTCACACATCACTGTCACTCATCTGGCTCCTCTTAGCAGCAGTTTTCAGGCAAGTGGTCTTTCATAGAACCACAGAATCCCAGAATGGTTTGGATTGAAAGGGACCTTAAAGATCATTTTGTTCCCTCCCCCTGCCACCGTGCCATGAGCAGGGACACCTTTGACTATCCCACGTTGCTCCAAGCCCTGTCTGATCTGGCCTTGGATGCTTTGAGGGATGAGACAGCTACAGCTTCTCTGGGCACCCTGTGCCAGGGCATCGCCACCCTCACAGATAAGAATCTCTTATGAATATGGAAACTAAACCTTTCCTCTTTCAATCTAAAACCATAACCCCTAATCCTATCACCATGTGTCCTTACAAAATTCCCATGTCTTGAGAAGGATCTTCTATACCAAATGCACAGATTGAAATGACCAGCTTAATCCCCATAAGGCACAAAGACAGAGAATGCCTGCTTTCTAAAACATGAGCTTCTTTAAGAAGCTATTTTGGTAAGTTTTTTTTCTGTCACCTTCTCTGTAGGAAGTATTTTTTAACTTCATTTGAACAAGCGGTCCCGTAACTTGTAAAAATCTCTCTCGCCCACAGAAGACCAGATGTCAAGCTTCAGCTTTCCTCAGAGTAAGAACAAAACCACTTGGGAGACAGTTGGTTTCGATGCTAACATGTCAAGAGTTTAATGCATTAACCTATTGTTTACATAAACAGCTTCCTTTAAACAAGTGAAGTTTACAAGATTATGAAGTATTTATTTCAGAAGAGTCTCTTGAGTAACTACTACAGAGAAAGTATCACCACAGAAAGCATAAGCCTAAATGATAACACAAGTTAATTAGCTAAAGCAAGCAATCAAGTAACTATAGCAAAGTAATGGGATAAATAAGTGCACAGAGATAATCTTGCACGTTTACTTCTAAAATGCCATTGCTTGGAGTCCTAAATCACATACTGTCAGCACTGCAAATCTGGAGCATTGGTTATTTGGAAAAAACCCAAAGGCCTAAAACCCAAATACTTTCCTCTGAGTTTGTTATTTTAAGGAAAAAAGGGTCAATGTGCCTAGGAAGTGCTCGTTTTGTAAGCATGCAGGCAATTTTCATCTCGTGCCAAGTTCCATTACAGGCAGCATTTGTGGAAATGCAAACCAGGGAGCTTTGCCTGAAGAAAATGTTACCACGGCAGAAGTTACCCTCTCGCAACAGGCCCCAAATGTATGTGTGTCGGGAAGAGTTAAGGTTCCCATTTCCAGCGTCAAATAGGCTTAGCAGGAACTGAACCACTGGTTGCACTTCTGCTTTCTGTGCCCTCTGGCAGCTGCGATTTAAGCCTGTCTTTATGAAGAACACAGAATTTTGAGAAGAGTCTAACAGAGTTTCTTTCATACTTCCAAAGCCTGGGCTTGCTGACCCCTCAAGGGGATTGGCAAGAACCAGTCTGGGCCCCTGCTGGGCTGTGGGGCAGGTGCTGATATCCCACAGATAGCCCGTGAGCATCTCCCGCTGCCTTTGGGGACATCCTTCCCTGTTCGGTCTCACAAAGTTTCTCTTTCTGGAGACTCCACAGTTCGAACACAGAGCTTTGTCAAAGACTCCAAATCTGCCTGCTCCAGACACAGCTTCTCCTCTGGAAAGCAAAGACTGTTTTTCCTCCTCCAGCCATGTCCTTTTGAACCTGTCTGGCCTATTATCAAAGGAAAAGCTTCTCCCACCAAAACCCCAGAACTTTACTTCAGCGGGAGCCCTTTCTCCTAATCTCCACACTTCCACTCTTTGGCTGTCTCTAAGAAAGATGCATCTCTTCAAACCCCTCTTTCCCTGCTAAGAAAACACAGGAGACAAAACGTCTCCAGGACATGATTACCCTCTCCTCAGATAATTCCCAAGCAATAATTTGGCATGATCAAGGTAATCACAGATAATATTTCTACATGCACCAGCTGTCAGACTCCTCTGCATGAGCAGCATAAAGTACAACATCCTGACAATCCCACGGATACCCACCACAAAAATGGCAAAAAGCAACCTGGAACATAACACCCTGCCAGTCACTTGCCATGATTTCATGAGTCAGAAAATAGTCTTTCTGAAATAGACTTTCATGAGTCTTGCAAATGCAAACATCCTCATTCATCCCACTGAATGGGAATTTTTGGATTCTGACAAAGTGGTCTGGGGTTTAAATACAAGAAAATCACCATTCAGTGCTGAAATGACCACAACTACTTGCACAGAGACACTTTCTGTTAAATGGAATTTAAATCAGATAAGCATAATTTTATTGGCTTTGGATATTACAGCTAATTGTGTTCATAAATATTCAGCTGCATAGTATTAGCCTATAGCCTACATTAAACGTTACAATGCCTGGGATGAACCAGGCAGAAGGAAGTAGTGGGGAGGGATGTTTAAGGGATACTTACAGCTGTCAAATGCCAGAAATGTTCCCTGTGCATCCCCAGATCCCTGTAATTTCAAATACACCATGTTAACACAACATTTGCTACTATGAGATCACACTACAGTCTAAAAAAGAGAGAGAAACCGGGCAGCAATATGTTATTTTCGTATTTATAACTACACGAAACTACAGAAACAAGGGATTTTGTATAAGCAGCTATCCAAAATCTGCTCTGATAATTAAAGATGAAAGAGTTTGAACATTAAGACTACACCTTTCAACAACAACATCAGGTTTCACAGCACAAGGCATTTGCAGAGCACTTAAAGGAACCCATGAATAAGCTCAATTGTGTAAAACTTCCCTAATAAAAACCCCACCAAAAATAAACTACTTAAGAGCAAGAGATTTGGGAGTGGAGGAACATGAGTCAATAGAAGGGCTTCTAAAATGAGTAGGTGGTTTTAAAAACATGAATACAGAAAAGCTGCTCCAATGAGTAATAAATACTAAATTCCTACTCAGGAAGAAACAGCTTTGTATTTTGGGAATTGCTGAAAGAAACTGAACAAGGAACTGCCTAGGCTTTGAGTTATAAATGGGAAAATACAAATCTCTAGATAAGTTTATTTGGAAATATGTAAGAAATGAAATTTCATAAATCTACAGTGTAAAGAGAGCATAGAGTTCAAATTACTTCAGTGAATTATAAAAAACCCCAAACAATCCTGGAAAAGCAAGGATATAAAATATTCTCTCACTCAAGGCACAAAAAAATCCTCTATAAAATGAATGAAAGCTTAAAATCAAAATTAACAGACTGAAGAAACATATCTTTATCCAGGTGATGAAAGAGAAGGAAGGAATTCTGAAGACCTGTCTTTATAAAACAAGAATATATTATAGTAACAAGAGAGCGATTGTGAAAACTAAGCACACACTAAATTAAAAAAAAACCGTGTTTACCCTCACCCCCTCAAACCAAAACAGAGATATCCAGGGAAGATATAGGTAAGGCATTCTACTGAAGGATTATTTTGTCATCAGTCTACAATTAAATACACACCAACCTGAGATCCAGATAAGCAACAGTGAAATAAATGTTATCTGAGAACTGTCTCCCAAACCAATTCTCAAGAGTGTGTAATACTCAGAAATAATAAGAACAGGTGCAGCTGCTCATCCACAACCCTGGGATCCAAGGCTTTGTCTGCATAGCTCCTTCCTTATCTTCTTTCCACCCATATCATGGTATGTTCCTAAACAAGTTTATCAGAACACTTCTCCTTCCTCAAGCTATCATATTTAGAAATTAATATGTTCTTAGGTTTCTTAAGTAGAAAATAATAATAGAGTATAGGACCCTTTACCTTCAGGCTTTTCACATGCCAGTGGAAATGCTGGTTCCAAATGCCTGGCTCTAGGAGTGGTTAGAAATCAGCAGATATGCACCAAAAGCACTCCATTCACACCCAAAGCCAGCCCAGGCTGCTCCTGGGAAGACCCATGCAGCACACCAGGAAAGAGCTCTGCTATTCCTGCTGATTGTCCGCTCCATCTGTGTCCTTCCTCCACAAACCCACGCTGCAGTGGGATGCAGAAAGCCTGCCATGCACTTTGGGGAGGCTCTAAATCCAGCCAGAGCTCTGGGCAGAGCCAAAGGACACAGCTCTCCCAGGGTTCAGCATCCTTTCATTGCCTAAGAGGATGAGTGAGTCCATCCAGGAGGGATTTCCACAGCCAAGAACCGATGAAACAGCGTCTGATCATGCTTCCCTAGACTGTGAGACCAACTGGAAAATATTTATCCCGATCTTTTTTTTTCTTTTCTTTTCTTTTTAAATCCCACTTCCCTCTTCAAGCTGCCATAAAAACAACTGGTCCTCTTTTGGGAGTTCAGCATTTCCTGAAGAGGGGAACCATTCTGCCGTTCTGGCGCAGAGATGAAGCAAAACAGTAGAGGCCAGGCAAGCATTAGAAGGAAGGGACACTTTTAAAAAACTTGATAATCTCCAAGTATTTCAGAGGAAAGTGGAAATACTTTTAATTGAATGAGGCTGTGGAAGGAGAGGACTTGGCTCCGTGGACAGAAGAGAGACAGAACATGCACCCCTGGCCTCTCCTGGTTCAAGTCCAAAGTGTGCCTCTCCCACTGTGTATTTCACAACACAGAAATGGCCTCTTGGGTTTCAGTCATTGTGACAAGAATTTCTGTCCAAACAGACATTTCCTAGAGGACTTTTGATTGAGCTTTTCCGTGTAAAGATGTTTGCATACTTTGGAGAAACCCCACATCTCACACCATCCTGTGGTTAGCTCGAGTGCCTGAGCACTTTTACCACAGATCTCAGTTGCGTGAGGATTACCAAGCTCTGCTTCTTGAGGAGAGGAAAATCATCCATTTTTTTGGACTCTTCTTTGAACAGAAGACAGGACTATAGGCATGGAAAGACACCCTCTGCCCATCCAAGCACCAAAACAGTCAGTGCACAATTCAGTGATCCCCATAGAATTAAATTTGTGTGGTTTCTCAAGATTTGATCCCTTCTGAGCATCTAGACTGTGGTTAAAGAACATGACAGATGTGTTTATCTTCAAGTCACCTCCCTCAGACCTCAGCCCTAAACCCCAGGAGCTCACAAGTTTTACCATTGTTTTAGAAGGTCTCAGCCTACAGTCTTGCCCAGAGCAGGAGCCTCTGCCCAACAGCTCCAGCTAATTATGGCACAGGCAGCACTTCTTTAAGGAAAAATAAAACCAGTGGAGAGCAACTAGTTGTCCTCTGACTGTATATCCCACCCAGCTCCACCTCTTACAGGGTGAACTAGTTCTGTTTAACACAAACTGTCATCCACTTGAGAGATCAGAGATTGAATGTTTGTGATGGCAAAGGGTGAAAAGAAACCCATGGAGGCATTTGTCCATCCCACCAAAAGCTCTGTTTTCCTGTGAAGTGGCCCAAGCAATACCTGGCTGTTGCAAGTGATTTTATGGGTGACTTTATCAAACTTATTTCTCCAAACACTTTCTCAGCTACAATTTTCTCCCTCGAGAGAGTTTGACTTTTAATCTAGAGACCCACTGTTTTTCTCTCAGTTCCTGAATTGTGACTCCCTTTGCAAAACCTGTTTTGGCAGGCTCAGACAGAGGTTTGGCCCACCCAAAAAAGAGCCCAAAGACTCCATCACTGTCCCATAACTGACAGTAATTATTTACCAAGTGGTGCTTTGTCACAAATAAGCCTTTTCCTTTGTTTGATTTACATTCTACTAAAAAGCAAAGCATCCAAATAACACAGACACTGGCAGTACTTGTGAATTATGAAAGAACCATTTGGTATCAAAGAGCACCAGAACAGTGGAAAGAAGGATGCTCAGCCCTTCACATACTGTGGCATTTTGATCCAAAATGCTCATATGACATGGAATACTTTCCCAGAAGGTCTAAACAACACTGAGAGCCTGCAGTAGAAACCTTTGTTCCTAATCTGAATAAATACAAAGGAGAGGAAAAAACCCAACCAACTCCTTAATGAGAAGACTTCAACAGAAAAGAAAAAGAAGTAGTAGTTACTTTCTTTTCGACACCCCCCCCCCCCCCCCCCCCCAGGTATTCCACACAATTTTTAAGCATCATCACGCAAAATTTTATTGAAAAAGGTCTTCGAGAAATGAATCAATGATTGTAAATAAATAGGCTTGAACATATATAGTCCTTCTTAGTTATTTCCTCTTTTTGGCCATTTGTTTTTGTTTTAAAGCAACATGACAGCTTCCAATAGCAAACACAAGCCTGTCAGGGACATTCCACTGGCACTGAAAGACTGAACACCCCTGCAAACATAGCATATTCTTCTTTCACTACTACTACTGAGTTTTTTTGAATACTGATGACTTGTCCAGAAGCCTCAAATGTATCCAGATTTTATCAGGTTTTTAATATAATAATCTGGAGGACTCTGGAAAGTGCTGAGGTTTGGGGGAGAAGGAAAGTTTATTTTTGGTTTTATTACAAAGCTAAACTCAGTGGATTTTTTCCAGGCATCATCAGTCACCGGGTTCAAGCTGGGTAGCCCACTAGAAAACTTCAGAAAAGCCTGAGAAAAAAGACAAGCTTATCCTCTTTTCCCCCTGCTCTTTTTACCCACTCTGCCTTAAGAGTGTTGCTATCAGCAGGGTAGATTTAAATTAAATCTCGGACTGGCATCTTGCTGACCTTAATCCCAGCTGGCTAAACCCTTACAACACACCTGTCCTTGGCATCTACCAGAGAGCAGACACCAACCCAGCTGCTTGATTACAAAATGGAGAATCTGGTAGGAAGAACTAGAGCCATTCCACTGTCTGGAACTCTTGTTTAAAAGACAGCTTAATTTCTCTCTCTCTCCCTGGTACTTTATTTACAGGAGCAGGCTTGATACCTCAATCAGGGCAGCACAACACCACAGAAGATACTGTGCCTGCAGGACTGCATATACCACACACTTGAGAAGGAAATGCCACTGCTACCACCAGGTGATGCTTGTTTTAAAGGGACCTCCAAGTTTTAAAGCATACCACCAAAACATCTCATACCACTTCCTTATAGGGAAAGGACCTTTTTTATCAGTTGCTTTTTAAACATTAAGCTAGAACATCAGATTATCACTGTCATGCTAACAAAGACAAGTTGTGAAGCAGTTTAAATAACTATCATGTGTCTCGTTACACAAACAGAAGGAGAACAAAAGAAGGAGAACAAAAGAAAAGTGAGTTCATTACCTGTACTCAAAACAATTTGATGCTCCTCTGCCTTCCCTTCATTTATGGACTCACTGACAGGGTCGCCTTTTCGACTCCTTATCTTCGAAAAGCCGCTGGAGAGAGAGGAGAAGATGCTCCGGATGAAGTAGCCCTGCTGCTCAGCATCCAGCGAGCGCACAGCCTGCAGGAACGGCTGGGCATTCCTGCTCCCGGAGTGCGGCACGGGCTCGGACAGAGAGCGCTTGAAGGGAACTTGCAACAGCCTAGTCCTTGTCGGGAAGAGTGTCTCAGGTGGGTCTTTGAGGAGATCATCAGCACTGGTAGCATCTATGCTTGCAGAACTTTTGGCAAGGCTTGGGTCATTGCATTCCCCTTTCAAACTGGAGGAGCCCTCTCCTTTGCTTACCCTCCAGGGAGGCCAAGGATGTGTTTGCCACCTGTATGCTCCAAGAGGTCTCTCTGAGTCAAAATTCATCCGTTTGTTCAACTTCTTGCTTTTCATTTGGTGGTACCAATGATAGTCCTTCAAGGCAGCTGTGCCAGCATCTTGTTCTGACAAAGATCTTCTGAAGGTCCTCGGAGAAAGACTGTGATGCTTTTTGAAAGCACTCATTTTCCACCCTTTGGGTTCCGGCGCTTCACTTACATTCCTTGGTGCTTAGTAGTCACATTGCTATAGTTCCTCACTCACCATTTTACATCCCCAGTTACTTTGCTCATGGCTGTGAACTGCAAAACAGCAGAGGTTCTTCCTGAAGACCTTGAGCACCAATCCCAGAACCAAGTTTTCCTACATGTCCACAAGAAGGACGTGCCCTCACCTATAGCACGTCAACTTTTAACAGCACATGAAGCCTTGCTGAGCTTGCTATTGCTTCGTGGGCTGTCACATTTCTGCACCAAGCTCTCAGGAAATGACTAAAAGAGCTCAGCAATGAAAACCCACAGCGCTGTTCTGTACCGATCACACTTCACTTTTTTTCAGTCTGCATTAAAGATTTGGTTAAAAAACCAAAAAGGAATACGAAAGTACTTTAATCTAGAGATGCAGCAACATCTCAGAAAAGTGTTGCAAAATTGCAGCACTCACCTAACAGTTATGCACGTGTTCTTCCATTAAGTAGCAAAGTATATCACTATACATAGGTAAGTATAAACTTTCTATTTACCACAGGTATGTTAAGGTATCACTTAAGAGTACCTCAGAGCTGCCTTTAGAGAAAGGTAATAAAGGCAGATTCATCAGAATCGAATGCTGGAAGCACGAGACAGGAAAGCAAAGAGGAGGAGTGGAGGAAGGAGAACAAACCCTGCAACTCAATGCAGTGGGTGTGTAAATACATGAAGGCAAATCAGTAAAGAGGAGGAGAGAAAGGGCCCAGAGGGTGGGTGGGACTTCACTAAACACAGACCAAAGGGAAGGGTTTGAGGCATGGCAAACAGAACAGGGCAGCAGGAAGATACTCCTCCTTCTCCTCCCCATTTCTTCCCTTTTTAAACAGCAGAATGGGGGATTATTTTTTATAACTCTAGTTGCAATAAATGAGATGGAAAAAATAGTCCTATCTGTTGAACCAAGAGGAAAAAAACCCTCTTGCCTCCACTACAATTTAAGAAACAGCTGACCGTTCTAAAATCTCATAAAGAAAATATCCACTGGTGAACGAAGAACACGCTTGCCAAGTTTTAGACCAGAACACTTAAATCTCAAATCTACTCAAATCCCTGAATATAGGGGGTTTATAATGGAAATGCTGACACACCCTTGGCAATAAAGTAACAATTAAAACTACCCCTCTGGTTAAATAAAATAATAATCTGTTCTGGCAGACCAATAAAGCTTAACTGACCCACTATGGGATCCTGTCTTTAAGCTAGGCTGCATTCATCAGCCAGAGTGCATTCCTGACAGCTGCAGATGCAAAAACTTCCTTACTTATGTGTATAAATGGGAAAGGGTATCACTGCTCCCGAGAACAGAAGAGGAAGTTACCCTAAAACCTCCTTCAAATCAAAAAATAGTTTATCTACTCAGTAGCAAGTTAGACTTTTCTATTATAACTGACAGAAGTAACTATCTAAAAATGACATCTTTAAGAATTCACAACAAATAACCTCAGAAACAGAAACAGCTCAGACATAGCAATGCAACTTCTGCACCAAATAATGATGTTGCCTCTTGTGCTTTGTCAACATCACGCTGCTCAGAACATAAGTCTGAAATGACAAAATGTACCTATACCACAACTCTGCTACAATTCCCATCCACAGCAATTAAGTTCCAAAGAAGCATAAGCAGTGAACACGGAGATACTGGTACTCCCATGAAAATGAGACACAGACTCCACTGGAAAAAAAAGTTAGCTGGCCTTTGTCTTTTGCTTTTTGATCCCAGGGGTTGCTGATCACCTCTGGTTGTAGCCCATCTGGTCTCATGGACTCACACAGGTTCTTTAAAGTAACTCCTGACTTGACCCTCATCTATTGCTGGTAGCTGTTCTCCTGCTTGATCTCTTTCACCAAGCACAGAGGCCCAGGTATCCATGTTTTTAAACACAGAAGCACTGAGAACCCCAGTTTTAACTGGGTCTGCTGTGTCCTCCACCCCTTCCAGCAACAGGTCCTTCTTCTCCTTGTTGAGCCCTTTGCTGCTAATGTGGCAGCAAATGCTTTAAATTAGGCAGGCTGGAAAAGCAGGCTTCATGGAACTTCAGGAGTATGAATAAATCAGATGGATAACGATGTGGCTCACTCCAGTGGCACAAGCCATAATCAGCAGGGAAAGCTGAGAATGTGAGGCAGGTTTCTGGTCAGCTCTGCAAGCTGTGTTTGAACAAGTTTCCACTGGCACATTGACATCTCCTTTTGGGTTGGGAGCACAGAAGGCCAGGAGAGTACAGAAAACACAGACAGACGGTTCAGGAGCTGAAGCCCTCCTGGGGTTGCTTGCTGTGTATTTCTGGTGTGCTTACTAACTCCCACTGATTTCTGCCAGGCTGGGCACCCACACAGACCATGCTCTTGGAACAGCCCTTGGAGAGCCCTCATCTGCTCTCTCAGGACACTTGGTACCCCTGAGGAATGACTCAGCTCAGATAATACGGCCCCAGCTGCACCAAGGCAGGGATTTAGCACAGCAGCACTTTGGACAGGACAGAACTTCAGGCAAGACACCAGTGTCTGCAGGAGGACATAGATGATCACCGGAATTATCCCCTCCTTTTCCATCACCATCCTGACTGTAGGGAAAGATCCCTCCAACCCCTTGCAAATACAGCTGGCATTGCACTGGTCACTGACTCGCACAGACCACCCATTTCAGCAAGGGAACACACAGATTAATCACGTCTCAAGTTACAGCACGAAGCAATGTGCAAAACCAGTTATGGGTTAACTGCTACTCCAAACTATTTTTATTGGTGTGGCCAGGGGTTGGGCCACAGCTCTGTACAGACCTAACAATACAGAGAAAGGCTTCAATAAGCACTCTACATGAAGCCCAAGAACATCAAAGTCTCAGTTTAGTTTAAGTTTGAATAATATTGAGAAGTCTTTTTACTTTTTTGAACTTCTGATTTCACTTTTCTTTTCATGTTACCACTGCTCAGAAGAGCACATTTTGTGATCAAAGGAAAGTTACCCTTGGCCTAGCTGAGGTTTCACAGTGTACTCTAGAGAGGGTAGAAGGATCTTTCTCAAAATACTTCTAAAAAGGCAGACAAGGTTTACATGTTTATTAACATAAAAACACTGTTAGACAAGTTTGCTTAGTCTGCCAATAAGACAATTCTTTTAAATAGCTAACTCAAAAATTTTAGCCTGGGCTTCGAGTCAAACTGATCTTTCCCTTCCTTATACACATCAGCAGCAGCTCCGATGATGTTCACAAAACTCCTTTGTCTACACTAATTCCATGCCATGGAGTTAAAATTGGTCTCAAGTGGCTCCAGCATTTCTTGTGTCCACAGAACATGCAGACAAGTAATCCAGAAGGCAGAACTTTCTCCTTGATCCACAGTCCAGTTACTCAGGCTCCAGTCCAGTCCTTCCAGAGCAGCACTTGATCCTGGGAAGCATTTCACAGTCTCAGTATCACAAAGAAATCAGCCTACAGCAGTGACTGACACTGCATTAGTGATGTGAGATCCCCAGCCACACTGAGCCACCCACGCAGCTGTCAGCAGGTAAAATAATGTCAGGGGAAGGAACAAGTTTGGCAATTAACTTGAGAAAATCTGAAATATTTTCACTCTTGTTTTTAATACCAACTGCCTACAAATGTGATCCTCCACTAGCAAATCCTCCTCCGTTTTCCTTTTTTTTTGGTAGTGTTTGCAGTTCATTGTGCCAAATCATTCATTTAGCTTTTCAGAAAATTACTATTTTCTTCCTAACAATCCAGTCACTTAATCATCACATTTGACATGTTTAACAGCATTATATTTCACTATCCTAGATATTTAAGTAATTTATGCACAAAATGCAGATTTGCTATGTCGGAATGTAAGTGTATTTCAGCTTTAAGATTGTATTGGGAAAACAATCTTTCTTAACTTTAGAACATTTCACAGAAAATATACACAAGCAGCTTTACATTTGCACTGAGAATATGAAGATAAATCTTTGCCTCCTGTGTGGGAATTTTGCTATCTGCCATTCAGCTCTCCAGAAAAACTACCCAGCTCTGCTGCATGGAGCTTTTAGCAATTTCTCAGAGTATGTTGTTTAATAAATACTACCAGCCAATTAAAAAAGTAAAAAAAGCAATACCACAGAAAACCCCAAGTGCACTATTGCCAAGCAGCTGGAAGAAGGAGAACCTGGCTCTGATGTTTCAAATTAATGTTTAATGCTTGCTTGCTCTCTGGAAGCTGTCTAGTGCTTGAGTAAAGGCATTACAGTGTGTAAAATTTGAGGTCATCACTTATATTGTAAAAAAAAAAAAAAAAAAAAAAAAAAACTGGAATCTCCCATGACCAAACTGCTCCATTCTAAATTAGTTTTGGACCAAACAAACATACCAGCTTCTCATTTTTTACCAAGACATGGAGGGGAAAAGAAGAAAGCAGAGAGTTAAGAGAGAAAAAACCCCCAAAAACAAAATGCCACAAAACCACCATCCGTGATAAGCCCTGAACATTTATTCACTGTACTTGGTTTCAATCAAGTCCTCTCTTTCAATTGAGAAAATCAGCAGACTAAGCAAATATCACTTCTGAAAAGATCCCAGCTTAAGTCCCCAACAACCAGCCATCAAATGAGCTTTAACCTGTAGAAAAGTAAATCAAATTGCATCCTGTATCCTCCCTAGAAAAAGCAGAAGGAATACAGGGGGTCAGGGATCTTGGATTTGGCAGTCTAGCTCCCCTTAGCTCTTTTTCCATTTAAGACTAGCCCAGTGCTCAGTGCATTGGAACAGTTCATGGAGGAGTAATCAATATACAAAGCAGGAATGAACACACGTTTTCCAATTGACCCAACCTGACATGTAGTTAAATAGCACAGAAGATGAAAGATTTTTCCTTCCCTTTAAATTAGAGACTTCTCAAAATATTAAGTTTTGTTTATGCAAGGCTAAGTAATTAATGACCTAACATCCCCTTCCCATCTCCTATCACCAAGATGCATCTGTTTCCCCCTGCAACATTTCCTGCAGGTGAATATGACTTTTCCTCAGCTCAGTGCAGACCAATGCACCTGACTTACTCGACCTCTTAATATTTACTGTTAATTAACGCTTAGAAGTTATGCAGAGGACAAATGAAACAGCAAGTTCAAGAGAAACTGTTGCATTTGGGGTTAGAGTGACTGGAAGGGTGAGGCTTGGAATTGGTGTTGCTGGAAGACAGAGATCCCTCACTGAGCCCAAACTAGAGCTCCTGTGCCTCTCACGAGCCTGGAGCTGGCCAAGCCTTCCAGTGGCCACACTGCAAGCTCACCTGTCCCACATAAATCAAGATATGCTGTTTCCACTATCACTATGTTGAAACTGAGGTGCCTCTGAACAAGCTAAAAGGTGATAGCAGAGCATTTAAATGCCACAGAGCACCTCATTTTCCTCACCTAGATTTTGGTGCCAAGGCAGGCTGTAACTGCTGTCCCTGCCCCACAATTCCAAGACCAACCTGTCCCTACAGCTACAGCAAGCCAGCCTGACTCAGCTCTGCTTTTGCTGTGGTCTAGTTTCTGAAGGCAGGTACTGAGAACTCTTCAAGATGCCCAGGAATTTCCACCTGAACATGAGGAGGAATTTCTTCAACATGCAGTGACCACACACTGGAAGAGATTGTTCAGAGAGGTTGTGGAGTCTCCCTCACTGGAGATATCCTAGATCTGTCTGGATGCAATCCTCTTCTCTGTGCTCTGGAATGACCCTGCTTGAGCAGAAAGGTAGGATCAGATGACCCAGTGTGCTCCCTTCCAACCTAACTCATTCAGTGATTCTGCGATTTCTGCCTTTTAATGCCCTGGCAAAACTGCTACAATTTCTCTGCTGATACAAACTCCCCCTGTGAAAATCTCCTGGTTTCATTTTTCTATGCTGTTCCCGTGATCTGCATGAGAAGCTGCTACAGACCTGTCAACTGAGCAGAGCAGAGAGATAATATAAATTTACGAGATGCTGGGCTTTGGATAGATGCCAGGAAACGTTAGCAAGAAAATCCCATTTTAATACACCACGAATAAACCTGCAAGAATGGTGATGCAAGGTTTTAATTTCACTGGCAATCTTCTGTTGTTGTTGTTGTTGTTGTTGATGACCAAACACAGCTCATGCCAAGTTTCAAGGGCCATAAAAATGTACATTTAAGAGCCAGCCAAACATGCAGTGGTTGAGCCCACACGCAGCTGCCAGCCACCCCAGCCAGGCAAGGACTTTTGCAACATGCACTGGTGAAAATAAATAAATGCATGGCCTGGAGGAGGCAACTACTCTGCAGCAGAATGACCTGTGTGGAATGAGGGGAGGCACCTGCCTCAGAAATTTGGAGAGATGTAGGGATTTCTGTGTCCTGTGACACAGCTTCTCCCACAGGTCTGGCTCCTCTGTGGCCTTAACACTGGGCTGTGAAGCACATACAGGGAGCTCAGGCTGGGAAGAAACCCTCTGGAGCCACAGGTCACCAACCTGAGCCCCTGGAGAAAGACAGCTGCACTGACCTACTTCACTGCCAACTTCTGCAACTCTACAAATAAATCAATCTGTTAATATAAATATACAAACTTGGACTGCATAAAGAATAAAAGCACTCACGCCCAGCCTGCCATCAATTTTTTCATGATTACAGGTTAGGCTTAGTAACTTCAGAAATACCATTGTCCTAAGTTGCAATGTAAGATGTGCCCAAAGTATGTATTCTATTACCATCTGCATGGGTNGATTGTTCAGAGAGGTTGTGGAGTCTCCCTCACTGGAGATATCCTAGATCTGTCTGGATGCAATCCTCTTCTCTGTGCTCTGGAATGACCCTGCTTGAGCAGAAAGGTAGGATCAGATGACCCAGTGTGCTCCCTTCCAACCTAACTCATTCAGTGATTCTGCGATTTCTGCCTTTTAATGCCCTGGCAAAACTGCTACAATTTCTCTGCTGATACAAACTCCCCCTGTGAAAATCTCCTGGTTTCATTTTTCTATGCTGTTCCCGTGATCTGCATGAGAAGCTGCTACAGACCTGTCAACTGAGCAGAGCAGAGAGATAATATAAATTTACGAGATGCTGGGCTTTGGATAGATGCCAGGAAACGTTAGCAAGAAAATCCCATTTTAATACACCACGAATAAACCTGCAAGAATGGTGATGCAAGGTTTTAATTTCACTGGCAATCTTCTGTTGTTGTTGTTGTTGTTGATGACCAAACACAGCTCATGCCAAGTTTCAAGGGCCATAAAAATGTACATTTAAGAGCCAGCCAAACATGCAGTGGTTGAGCCCACACGCAGCTGCCAGCCACCCCAGCCAGGCAAGGACTTTTGCAACATGCACTGGTGAAAATAAATAAATGCATGGCCTGGAGGAGGCAACTACTCTGCAGCAGAATGACCTGTGTGGAATGAGGGGAGGCACCTGCCTCAGAAATTTGGAGAGATGTAGGGATTTCTGTGTCCTGTGACACAGCTTCTCCCACAGGTCTGGCTCCTCTGTGGCCTTAACACTGGGCTGTGAAGCACATACAGGGAGCTCAGGCTGGGAAGAAACCCTCTGGAGCCACAGGTCACCAACCTGAGCCCCTGGAGAAAGACAGCTGCACTGACCTACTTCACTGCCAACTTCTGCAACTCTACAAATAAATCAATCTGTTAATATAAATATACAAACTTGGACTGCATAAAGAATAAAAGCACTCACGCCCAGCCTGCCATCAATTTTTTCATGATTACAGGTTAGGCTTAGTAACTTCAGAAATACCATTGTCCTAAGTTGCAATGTAAGATGTGCCCAAAGTATGTATTCTATTACCATCTGCATGGGTTACTGGAAACAGGTGGGGGTNACACAAGCTACTCATTTCAGTTTGTAATAGCCTTGTTTTTCAGCAGGCAGAATTAACTTCCCATCACCCTTCTTCATTCCCAACTGAAGCATTCAGGATTTTTGTGGAGAGAGCAGGGGAAAAAACCCATTATTGCCACAAGCTTAAAGCAAGGGTTTTACCAGGAAAACACAGCTTTATTGCTAGATGTGATCCCTGTGTTCAAAGCAACTGCAGCCTAAACTACTAGGGGAGGAAATACTGCTATAGTATATAAGCAACCTAATAGATAAACATCCCCAAAATGGTCTTGGTAACTATACCCAAATAGCAGGTGCATTTATTCAAACTTTCCAGCCTTTATTTTCATGTAACTAGAAAGGAACATATCCTCACTGCAGACTGCTGCAAAAATAAGACCTACCAGCTCTCCACCAAGAATGTTAGGAGCTTATAATTTAATTCTGTATATTTTTTAGTTAGTTGCTGTAACTTATTTTATCTTATTTATTTATAATTTATTTATGATCTTATTTTATCCTTTTTTAGAGTGAATAAACTATACCAACAACTCCACACAATACTGTGGTTTGTTTGTTTTATATTTTTAAAGCTTCTCAAACACTGGAAATCCCTCTGTAAGAGCCAACTGGCAGCAAAAGATATCCACCAGCTAATTGACAACACTCTTCAAAATCACTGGAGAGTGTACTCAGTGTGTATAAATAAAGAACTTCAGCAACCTGAATAATTATATTCTTGCATTTATCATCTAAACACCACCAGCAATAGAAATACTCTGTCTGCTGTGACCACCTTTCAGACTGAATCCAACCATGAACCCAAAACTGCCAAGTGCACCACTAAGCCATGCCCCTAGACAGCAAAACACAAGGAAGAATTTACAAATCCAGAATTATTTTAGGCTCTTGAATTCAGGTGGGGAAATTCCTTGAGCTGGATGAGAACTATCCTAATACCCACCTTGCAGCCCCATCGGAATGTTGTGTTAATATCAGCAAATTGAAGTGCAACAAGTGACAACAAATCAGTGACAACTGGAATTTAGGATTAAACCTTCATCTAAATGGAGAAATAAATTCCGGAGAGGAAAGATGAAACATCCTGGTATGTCAAAATGCCAAAAGTCTAAAACACTTAGGAGTAGCATGGGAAAAGGGTCTGTGTAAAATTCCAGGTGCTATAGCACTGCATTGAGAAAGCAGTAAAAGAAATAACCAAAAAAAGAATTCAAGGAGGAGATGGGGGGGGTGGGCCATGGAGAGAGAAGAAAAAAGAGCATTTCTTAAATGCAGATGACCTTCTAACCAGCAGAGTTTTCTCTCCACAGGTTGCCTGTCAGAAGCAGCCCTGAATCAGTGCAGAAGCCCCACGTCAGGGACAGTGATGAAGTGCTGGAATGAAGATCTACCTGCTGCCAGCCTGGGCACCGGGCCTGGAGGAGATTCCAGCACTGGCAACAGAGCCAAGGGATGAAGCAAGGTGACCCGCAGGCACCAAAACAGCATGGAGAAAGGAGCACAGTCTCTTTCACTGAACTCTCTGCTTGCAATTTAAAGAATGATTAAAGATGTCTAGTGTAGGACATGGCTCGTGACACACCGATCTCTGAGACATGAACCTGTATGTCCTAACACTGGCCTAGGAACTTAAATGTACAAAAAGGGTCTCTCCCCAAAAGGGAAAGATACAGAAGGATTTCAACCTTTAAAGAGACAGGAAGGAGGGAGGAAGAGAAAGAAAGAAGATAATTTCTCTTTCAAAGATTATTTAAGGAACTAATTTGTGACACATGCACACACTTCCTCGCCACAGGGCAAAACAAAGAAGTGGACATTGTGAAAAAGGATTTGCGTGAAGCATAAGTCACTGCATCCCAGACACCAGCCACCAAGGCCACCCTCAGGACTGCTGGTGGTGTCAGCTGCAAATGGAGCCCTGTCCTCCAGCAAGCCATGCACAAACACTTCATCTCTTTTGTGTCTCTTCATTCATTATGATGGTACCAGAGATCACTTCTGTTTCAAGTTCCAAAATGATAGGCTTTGTTTCATTAGGTGTGAACACCAGATGACAAGAACTGTCTCTCTCAAGAGGTCAATCCTTCCCAAATTGAGCACAGTCCCTTTTGAAAGTCTGTGCGAGCAGCATTTTCAGTAGGCAGCCACTGGTAAGCAATCTCTTTTAAAAAAAATACATTCTCAGTTATTTGCATTGAAAAAAATTACATTTTTACCAAAAAGTTTAACAAACCATGAAAAAAAGCAAAGGAAACAAACCCCCCAGAACTGCATGCTCTTGCTTAGAGCAAAATCCTGTCCAGTTGGCATTTCTGAAATGCCTTTTTTTGTTTGTTTGTTTTCTCACTTCAGAGGTAAAAGGGAAAATGAGCTGATATTTGCTACTGTTAGCAACCCATGCTCCATCTTCACAAAGCAGCATGGAACTGCTGTGAACAATACAGTCTGACTTTGAAATTGTACCTTGAAGTCTCAAACCAACCTGTCAACAAGTCCAGAATATTTGCTCTAAATATAAAACACAAAGGCACTCAAGCAACCACCAGAGTTAGACTAAATTAATGAGCATGTGTATTCCAATTCCAGCAGACAGGACAGCACCCGTCTGGCTTCACTTAGGAACTTGTTATAATCCCTGCCTTATAAAAAGGTATATGAAACACTCATATACTAACGAGACATAAAATCAGGATGTAATCAAATCTCCACAGTTTTATGTACAAATCCCTCGGGACTTCAAGCTGCAAACCCAAATGTGAATAATTGCATCTATTTTCTAATAAAGACCATGTGCTCTGGGGCATGAGTACACAAGTTTTCAAGAGCTCTGCATAATATTTTTGGGGGTATTTCTACTTCAAATAAGAAATCCAGTTAAGCAGAGATAAACATGCACACACATCGGTGACCTTGTTTAAACAATGCACCAATCACTGCGATAAATCTGGTTGCCAAATCTAAATATAGACTTTTAGGGAAAAAACAATGGAGTTTGAGAAGATGAGGCCTTCTCCTATTAACTGTTTACCTAATTACCCAAATGAATATGCAGTTTGGCCTCTCTCCCCTTTTGAAACAACGTGACCACATTCCCACTGGGAGCCAGGACAGCTCTGGCTGTTACCGGAATCGCAGCATGAGCTGGCATATTTGATGCTCTCAGTGCACTTGGTGCAATTTCAAAACTTGTCTCACAGTTTGGGTATGTGCACACTCTGCTTCCCCAGACAGCCCCATGCCTGACACAAGGCAGATAGGCACTGCAGCAACTGAGTCACTGCTATAGAAACAAGCTTTAAAAAAAAAAATTAAATTTTTCAATTTTTTTTTTTTTTAATGAAGGCATGGGAGGAGGAAGAACAATCCCATTCAAAACCCACTCTTAGCTTTCCAACTTTGGGTGCCCAAGCAGGAAGTGAGGAGAGGAGGGAGCACGGGGCAAAAGGAGGAGGAGAAAGTTCTATTAAGGATTATATTTTTAGACTATTACTAATTTTGTTTTGTCACTGTGCTACAGAAGCTAGACCTGTGAATTAACGCAGCATTATCCTTTCTAATTTTTGCTCAGTCCAGGCTGCAGTCTCAACCTAATCTCCTTACATGGGACATGGCAGGGCATTTGCTCCCCCTGCCCTTCTCTGGCTCATATCTTTCCACCAGATATTCCTGCCTGCATCACACATCCAGCCATGTAAAAAACAAGGACAATTCCCCCCCTTTTGAGTTTGGAAACAACAATCTACAAACTGAGGACACCAAACCTGAAATCCTGATTTGTTGTGAATGACACCAAGATAACAGGATTTATAACCACAACATATGGAAAGGAACACCACTGAAATTATTTTCCTTCTTGCTAAAAATATTCACATCTTAAAGTGTTTTTGCCCTTCATGATTTATGGATATTTATAGGCCAAATTTTCCTGGGCAGGCTGAGGCTAGAGGAGAGAAATCCATGCCCTCTATTCCCTGCTTTATTTTAGTCTGCAACAGTTATGCATACCACTTATTCTTATTGTTTCAAAACAAGTTAGTTTTAACTTGTACTTTTTTAACAAGTTTCTGTCCCCAGCTGTCATTATTAGGGTTATTGTCAAACTATTTTTTATTTCCTTTCTCCATGTTTGTATAGCATGGGCCCAACCCATTTGTGACTTCCCTCCCTAGATGCAAGTTGACACACAGAGATCAATTACACAGAAATACAATGACTTACAGTAAAGAAATCATTTGGGAAAAAACCCAAACATATGGACCTCAACTTATTTATAAATATCTTCAAAAAGGAGCCTGGAAACATCCCACCCCAGGCTGGTGGTGCACAAGGCAGAGGTGGTGGGGAGTGGCAAGGGAAGAGAAAGACAGACAAAGATTTTATTTTTTGTCTTAATAAAGTTTTGTTTTATTCTTCCCAGAAAAACAAGAAAGGCCAGGAAATCCTCAGAATTTGGCATTCCCAACACCACCTCTTTAGATGAACACAAGGTCCTCGCTTCCTGTTCCTTCCTCACTTCACAGCAAGTGAGGACAGAGCAGAACAATGCCAACGTCAGGAATGTGACAAACAGAGAAGAAGCTCTGTAAGTCAACCCTGTGCCAAATTGGGGTTTTCTATTTACTTCTATTCCATATTAATGCATCCAGGTTTTTTTAACTATGAAAACACAGGTCAGGTCTTAGAGTCACTAAAGGCCCTCCTGCACTTCCCCTCTCTGGACCAAAGATTAACTGGCCAAGCCTCCTGCAAAAGAGTCTCTCCTCTGACCATCAGCAGCCAGGAGAATTTGGGGATAGAGATGGTTAAACAGGAAGGAAGGATGAAAGGAAAAGACCCCATAGCTCAGAACAACCCTCTCCCTGCTTGCAGCCTTGATTTAAGGGAAATGAGGGGACACAGGGACCCAGTTAGTGCTGCTCCTGCTCACACCAGGCATGGAAAAGCAGGAAAGGTGATGTAACAAATAAAAGTCTCCTTTGCACCCCATGCCTTAGGCTACAGCTTTGGAGCAGCTGTACCCTCATGCAATCTCAACCAGAGTGCCAGGCACAAACAGCTTGAGACTAAAAGGTGCTGGTGCTCAGGACTGACACAGAATTTTGAGACCCATGAGAAGCTGCTGTGCTTTCACCATCATGTAGCTGGCATGATGTCCAGCAACAGGGGCCAAAACTCACCTCCCTGTACAAATACACATTTAGGGACAACTGAAACCAAAACAAAATCAAGTTCTTCCAGTCTGAAAAGCTGTCAAGTATATCAAGTCCTTCATTTACTTCCTTGACTGTCTAGAAAACTGACATTAGAAAACTGATTATTACTCTGCAATAAACTGTAGTAGAAGAAAAAAAAAAGAACAAATCTGTGTTTGCCTTCTTAAAATATAAACCCCTCAAGGAATATAATTTGTTGCAATTAAATACAAAAAGGCAATCCTCAAGATAGGCCTTAACAAATCACCTTGAGAATTTAATAAATTGTAGTTTGGTTTGGGGGATTTTTCAGTGCATCCGTTAATGCATTTACCTGGCCTGTCAAACATACTTGTGAAGTTCTTACACCAGATGAACACAGCAGCCAGAATAGAAAGTGGGCAAGACAGTCTGGGACCACTGAGAGAACTGTTTCAATACAGAGGGATTGAATATTTAATTCCTAAACTAGAAAGAAGTCTCAGCTTGTATCATATGAAACTTCACTGCGCTTACATGCACAAAGAGAGTAGGTTTAGATTAGATACTGGGAGGAAATTCTGCCCTGTGAGGGTGGGGAGGCTCTGGCACTGGGTGCCCAGAGAAGCTGTGGCTGCCCCTGGATCCCTGGAAGTGTCCAAGGCCAGGCTGAATGAGGCTTGGAGGAACTTGGGATAGTGGAAGGTGTCCTGCACATAGCAGGGGGGTGGAACAAGATAAGCCTTAAGGTCCTTCCAACCCAAACTTTCTGGGATTCTATGATAAATTCATTTACCAGATGCAGCAATGTCACATGGGAAGCTGCACATCTGCCATCTAACTTTTGGATTCAGACTCTCACAGATGAGCAATAAATTACTGATACCAAAGGGCTTGAAAAGAGCTGATAATACTACAGCTATTGAATGTCCTAAAGTAAATACACAGTTGCTTTTACACTTCAAAAAATTTAGTTGTTGATAACTAAAATAACTCTTATTCAGTCTTTAGATATAAAGAGTTATCTTAACAAGCTCTCTCTTTAGTCTGCATTCCATGTCTTTCCTGTCTGGATCCCTAAGGACTAGATGCAGGCCATATTTCTGATGCACAGAAGGCATGAGCTCCTCTTTCTCTATTTTCTTATTTTCTTTGTTCCCCATCATCCACAGATGATGTTCCCCAAGCAGCTGAGAAGTGGAATGCTCTGTTCCCAGAGCCAACACCATGAGTCACTGTGTACTCACAAGACAGGGCACAAGATCTCCCAACACTTTCCCCCCAAATCCCAACCACTTTGCAAGCTTTCACTGTGCCTAAATTAAACAGCTTTTGTTATCAAGTGAATAAAAATTCACATTTCCTGCCAAGCCACTAAACCACATTTTAATGCCAGAAAGTACACCCAATTTAGCATTTCTTAGTGGTTTAGGGGGAAATGCAGGTATGCAGAGAATGGCTTTGCAAAGCTGCAATGGTGATCTTGACAGAAAGAGGATAACTAAGCCTGTGAAATCCACAGAGAATCAACAACTCAACATTTACTGCATCTCAGAAGTTCACGCAAAGGTCAAAAATCCAAAACTCACTGCTCCCACTGGGCTCCTATACTCTGCAGGAGCTGTAGCTGTGAACTGACCTTGTAGGAACACTTTGTTGTTCTGAGCTGTTCAGTTTGGTGCTTGTGGTTTTACAATTCACAGTTTCAAGCGGCTCATCAAAGGAACCTGAAAGCAAAGGTGGGAGGACACAAACACCTCTTAAACTGGCTTTGTTAATGAATCAGTCTGCAGTGGAATTTGAAGTCTGCAAGAAGTTTTCCAGAAATAGTGCATGATTTATGCAGAGATGATTGCACATCAATTTCTTATTCAGAATCTTTGTCACATTCACTGGGAAAAAAAGTTGGGTTTATTTCTGTGCTTCATTCTTCTACTCTACTGGGTTCTTTCAGTTACTTTTCCCACTTACTCTCCTCTGCTCCTCCCATGCAACAAACTATCAAACACAGCCAATAAATGGATTAAATCCCACAAGCTTTCCTGCAGTAGTCACTATACTTTTCATTCCATTCCCATTTGCAGGGATTGATCACTGAATGGACCAGGAGAGTTCATCCACCTCTGCTTTCAGCTGATTTTTGCAAGTCCTTCTTATAATCACAACTCTAGATTATCAAATGAATCACAGTTCAATAGATTCAATACTGCAAAAAAATTCTATTCCAACACCAGCTTACATTTTCTCTTTTTAAAGCTGACAATGAAAGAATATTAAAAGAGAAGCTGCAGCTCTTTTACCATTAAGACCTCCAAATTTTGTACTACACAGATATTAAGGGAACCTCTGAATGAACCAGAAGGTGGCAATTTCTAAGTAATCCCACCAAAGCCAGAAAAAGGCTGGGGGGGAAGGGAAATCACTGCTCCCACATTCTTTTCCTATTATTAAATGCAATACAATTAAATGGAGCGGTTCCTTGTAAAATAACTGAAGCCAATCACCACAAACTACACTACAGGGAAAATTAGGCAGAATTTAGGCAGCAATACAGAAGAGAACAGTGATACACAACACAATGTCTCACTAAAGGATGAATAAATGTGCATTTAAAGCTCAGAAAGTTAGAGCCAGAAATAAGAGGGGAAACAAGACCGAGGAAGGGCAAGGGAAGAGGAGGAAGAAACATGTGCTCATTATCTCAAGAGCTTAACTCCAGAGATTCCAGAAGGAGTAAAGAAGCAGCAAAGAGGTTCTAGTGCAGCAGCTTCTGACGCAGCCAGGTCTGATGCTGACCTCGCCACACACATTTGAAAACTGATGTGGAGCTCTTGAAATCTGACAAGTAGAAAATTGCAATTCAGCAATAGTTATTTAAAGCACTTACTCAGGAAAAAGCTGAATTTAGCTCAAAGAAGCAGCCACTGCCTGTGATTGCCCCAGAAAGTACCTAGCCATGACAAAAGTTTCATACAGGGACTTTCAAGACTTTAAAATCCACAGACACAATCAGGAAATCAATGTTTGTATTTTTTCTGACTAGCCTAATTATAACTTTCAGTCCCAGAAGTACTTTCAGTATTCACAAAACTCAGTTTAAATCCATTTTTCTTACTACCTAAGCTATCATCTAATTTGTTATCTGCTCTCAGGCCCTACTAAAACTGAAACTGGAAACCTAATTTTCAAAACTAATTCTCTTACTGTTACCTGATAACAACCCTCAGGATTAGAAATTTCATCACTATAATAACGGAATACACTGACAAGTGAACACAAATACTTCCAGTGTTTACACCAGCAGCAATAATTAGTGTTTTGTCACGTCAGAAGGTGACTGCAGATTCACCTCCACAAGGAAAGTGACTGGAACAATACAAGTAGCTGTCCTTTATTGAAGAGAAGATACAGAGATCCAAGAACAGGAAAAAGGTTACTTTTAATATAAGGTAACTTCAGAGACAATACAGTTTATTGCCACAGTGATTTATTACTAATCCAACTTTTTTTTAAGAAGCTAAAATGTTTTCATTATAAAAAAAAAATTAAAAGAAAAATATATATTAAGTTCCCAGCAAACAGAAATGGGAGCTTACTAAGATTTTTTTACTTTACATGGCTCAATTTCCTCTCCCTCCTGCAATTATCTGTCTGCAGAGGAAATAGCACACAACGTTCTGTGCCTGGCTTGGAGGGTCATAAGAACAATGAATATACAAGGTAATACCATGTTATTTTTAAACAGATTCTTTTCTTTCTTGTTTTGTTGTTGTTTGTTTTAAAAGAATATTAAAAGCCTTTCTGCAGACAGGATTCTGATGGCTCCATGACAGAAGAGTGCAGCACTGCTAAATGCAAAACAGCTTTAGAATATTTCTGACACCTGTGCTGCACAACTGTCATTAAATGAGGTGCTTTGCTGAGTAAATATGTTCTATAACATCTTCACTTGAATGGGCAGCACAAATGTCACAGCATTCAGGTGATGAAATCCCTACTGAAACTCCCTTAGCCATGGGTCCTGCTATGACAGCTCAGGGGCCACCACCCTTAAAAGCCATGCTGCTCTGTATAAAGGTAAAGGTCCTTGATTTATCATCCTCAGCACTCTCAGACAGAAGCTATTCCTGATGCTTACATAAAATTACCTGAGATTCCTTTTACTACCATTATTTACCTGCCAACAGACAGAAATGTAAAGATGCTGCAACCATTTAGGCTGTTACTTTTCTGCTATTTGAGAGCTTTGATGTGACAACTTGAAAGTTCGTTTAACAGCTTCTTACATCCACTGTCATCCTGCAGAGCCTCCAGGAGATATGGCAGCATCATCTGTGGTGATGCAGCTGAAATAAGAGGTGTCATAGACAGAAAACAAAGGATACTGCTTAGCCAAGTCCTCCTCAATAAGCTTTTGCTGCTTTGCTGTTCTTTAATGTGTTGAGTTTTCCATTCAGTTTTTATTTTTATATCAGACAAACAATAATGTTCAAGAACAAGCAATTTCAGTTGACTTAAAAAGTCTCTTCAGCTAGGGCATGGCTCAAGCTTATTTCAGTTTACCCCAAATCCCAACAACAGTTTGCATTTTTTCTACAGTTGTACACCAGCAGACAGGCAAATTAAAGAGTATTTAAAAGCAGTAGGGATCTCAAGAGAGGAGAGATAAATCCAGCAGCATTTGTTAGGCTGGCAAAATGCCATTTGCCAATTTTGACCATGACATTTTATAAACTTTTTGTTTTAAATAAAGATCAAAACCTTAGGATGTTCAGTTTCACCACCACATGAAGTGCTCACAAGTTCTCCACCATAACCAACCTTAAACATATTTATACATTAATAGGAGTCCTTAAAAATATTTCATTATATTAAAATATTCTGAAGGGGTAATTAAAAATCCTACTGTCTCAAAGTATGTGGAATATAAATCCTGCTGAAATAGTATCCGACCACATCTGTTCTTATACAGAAGTGACCACATAGAAGTCCCTTTTAAAATTTGATATTTCATGTAGTTCATTAATCCTGAAATCTGCTGTAAGTTGCTGGTGCCTAATCAATTACATAAATTTGGATGACACAAATCCATGATCACTTTTACATCTCCTTCAAGTAAATCTCTCCCTAACAACTAAGAATAGAAGAAAATATTATTTTTAATGACATGAGAAGTGCTAAATAAAGAAGAATGGTCATTAGACAAAGACTCTACTTATTAAAGACAAAATCAGCATCTTTTGCTGCATAAAAATTACATGTGATAACACAGAATAAGGAGTAGATCTGTATTTTGCTGCTCCCCATACCAAAAACACTGGAAAATAAATATTTTAAGTGTCCTTTGTGCTTCTTTGTAATGTTTCCTTCCTGTGCCATTTCTTTTCCCATTTGACTGGTAATTGCAGTGGTCCTTTAATGCATGGGCTGGTATGGAGAGCTGGGCAGCAGGCTGGGATTACAAAACCAAGGTCCCAGCACTCAATACCCTGCAAATGCAGAAACCAGGCTGGTTTCAAGCATGTGCTTTCCCTGGGGCAGAATGAGTATTTACACACCCTATCCAAGTGCTTTTTCAATGGCTACACTTGTTCCAGGATCACATTCCCTTCACCTCTTTCTCCCAGCATCCTCAACTACCTAACATCCTCCAGGCAGTGAAAAAAAAAAAAAACAAACATTTAACACACCTCCCCCATGATGTAAAGTGAGATTTAAGGAAAGAAAAGCAACAGAACAACACAGCTCTCCAGGGGTTCTGAAATCATGCTGAAAGTTATCAAAGCCACGGCTATTTACATGTTGCCCTCAACAAAGAATTGTGCTTTCAAACATTTATAGACTAAAACTGAAGGAATGTACAAGAGGTATGTACACAATGTAAATGTGTGCACTAGTCACTTCATACCTGCTAGACTTGCCTATAAAAAAACCCCTCTACATTAATTCTCAGAATTACTTCTTCTTTAAGTGAAATTTCAACTGGAATAATTCCATTCTCCTTACCCCTGAAGCAAGTTAAAGGGACCTAGAAGAGACCTGGAGAGGGGCTTTTGACAAGGGCATGTAGTGGCAGGACAAGGGGGAATGTCTTTACACTGACAGAGGACAGGGTCAGATAAGATACTGGAAAGAAATTCTGCCCCGTGAGGGTGGTGAGGCCCTGGCCCAGGTTTCTCAGAGAAGCTGTGGCTGCCCCATCCCTGGGAGTGTTCAAGGTCAGGTTGGAGAGGACTTGGAGCAACCTGGGATAGTTGAAGGTGTCCCTGCCCATGACAAGGAGGTTGGAATAAGATGATCTTTAACATCCCTTCCAACCAGACCATTCCATGGTTCTATGACATTTATTTTCACTCAGCCTCTTTTTGTAAACACTGGTTAATTTACCTGAAGTCCCAAGCTATTTATAAAGAGATCAAGTAGGTCTCCTCTACAGTTTCCTGTATTTGTCACACCACATCTGTCACAATGCAATCAAGGAGATTACTCCGTTTCAAGTCACATCTCCATTTTTCCTAAAAGCAGAAAGTCATGGATTCTGAGAAATCCTGAGTGAGTAGGGAGAGACCAGTAAGTGTGGGCTAGAAGGGAACAGCATTTGCCAACAAGCTGCTCCCCAGCAAAGGGCAACACAATACTTGGCACATCCAGTCTGTAAATTCTACACAAGAGAAGTGCTTGTGCCTACACTGCTCCCTCCACGCTCTCAGCTGCAGCCCTGGGGGAGATGGGCAGCAGCCAATAACTCACATAAAAGCCTCATTTCCAAGAACAACTTTTCATTAAAATTCACACACTGATAAAATTGGCACTTGGATAAACTTCACCACATATGGGTCAGGTTGTGCCCTCCTATCCTTATCCCAGCCTGGAGCAAAGAAGCTGTCCTACTTCGGGAGGGCTGTTTCAGTCTGATAACTCACCTAATCAGTCCTAATTACTCAGAGTTATTGAAGAGCCTTCTGCCCTATTAAACAGTCATTCCCTCAGACACAGCACAGCAGAAATTGTTTCCTGCTGAGGCAGTTTGGGATGTCTGCTTTGCAGAACAGCAGCATGAAAAAAGGTGCTTGCACCAGAAATCACAAGGCTAATAAAATCAATTCTTGACATTTGAGACAGCCTCTTAAAAACAGTCACTGGTTATGCATATAATCACACTCCATAATTACACTGATTTGCACAATTAAGAGCTGGATAAACACCATTAATTTAAATGAAAAACCCCAGGCACAGGCTGTTGCTGCTACTGGAATATTTGAAAATCCAAAATATCCAGCACTGCTGATGACAATTTCTGTAACCATGCAACACGAGAGCACCTTACTGAAATCCAGAGAGATACTTGCCACCAAATCAAAAGAATAGGAACAAAGCAATAAAATAGTTTCTTTTACAGTTAATCAGTGTTGTTTTCTTCTCAACCTCATCTTTTGGTCCAGTCACAACTCACATAACAGTTTAAATGCTCCTGAGATGCCTGACTCCTCCAAGCTCCCCACTCCCTCCAAAACTTCCAAATCAGACAGACTGCTGCTATTACAGAGCCAAGCTAAGGCAGAAATCCCAGGGCAAGCTAAGAAACAGACTTTAAACACACATTCACCTGGGTAACCATCTTCTCCATGGACAAAGGTTTTAGCATTTTCGGGTTGCCATCTCACACTGGAGACAAAAGATGAAAACAACACCAATCCCCAACAGCTCTCTGCCTGCTATCACATTTCTCCTCCCAGGCACCTATACCCTTCTGGAGCAGTTATCTTCCCCATCAGACAAGATGTTTCCAGTACTCACCACTCCATGTCTTTGCCTGCATCAGCATCTTCCTCATCAGGCTTGCCATACTGGAATTTTTACCTGTGTTGCCTAAACCTGCTCAGACCCAGACCAGGTGGAAGAGGTAAAAAAAAGACACCTGCATCTTGTCCCTGCCAGCACCGTGACTTTTCCTGCAGAGGCTATGCAGTGACTGGAGGAGCAGGGCTGGGCACACACACAGAGAGGCACACACGTGTGCATGCACACGCACAGGAAGCCTGGCACTGAATCAGTATTAAAGGGACCCACTTCCTTCTTCATGCTCCAGCATCTCGGTCATAAACAGGCACTGCACATGAGCTGAGTGAGGCTGAAAAGTCCAGCAGTGAAGGACAAAAGAAGGGAGTGGCTCCAGCAAGGAATAACTATTTTAAATACACAAACATCTTCCCATCAGATTAAATCTAGCTTTTAAATTAGGCAGATTCTGAAGCCATTGTTGTGACAGGGGAACTCAAGACAAACAGGAGACGCTGCTTCCTCCTCTGGAGAGGTCTCCTGGATTTCCAGTATGAAACATCCCATAAGAATTCCAAATGCCTGGTCAAAAAGTGTTCATGGAAAGAGTTCCAGTCACTCCAGGGATAGAAGGCAAGGAAGGGGGAGACAGATGCAGAAATAAACCCCCAGGAGAGGTACCACCAGCTACAACTGCTGCACCTTGCAGTGCAGCAGCAACAGAGGAGCAGAGGAGGGATGCTGAGCTTATGTAGGGATCAGAGCATACGGCTTTGGCTACCAGCCTGCCCCACAATCAAGCCCCCAGCTCTCCAGGAACAAGGTCAGCCTGGCAGAAATGAATGTGTGTGTAGAGACTTGGCAGGAGTCAAATATATCCTCCCCAACAGTGTTTCAAGCACAGTCTACTTGTGTTCTGGGAGATCTCCACCTCACCACATAAAGTCTCAGGCTCCTTCAGATGCCAGTGGCTTTCCCCCATCATTTTGTGGCATTTACCTTATGGCAGCTCCACCTCTGAGCAAACAGAGCATACCACCAGCATGCACCAAACCCTTTTGTACAGATCTAGAGGGCTCTAACATTTGCCCCACTGCTGGCAAAAAAAGCTCTGTTGACAGAGAGGAGAGCAGACAGGTACAGAGCTACTGACCCAAAATGCTCCAAAGGAAGATGATTATTTCTTTGACAATTCCACCAGCTCCCCAGCAGGTCCATGCACTTGGAAGGTGGGATGAGCAAGCAGAGCCCATGAGAGACAGCAGCAGCCACTCATGTCCAGTGCTGTGTCCACAGACACCCTGCTGCACACTGTGACAAGCTGGGTGGCTCTGGACAGTGCCCTACCTAGTGTGTGAAGGGCAAGAGACACACACAGACTGTGCCCATTTGCTCTGTCCAGCAGCAGCTCTCCAAACCTGCATGTCTGCTGCCATCAGGGAAGCCTGCCACATCCAAGCATCCTTGGAAGGAGAGAGGAGGGACCATTCCCACCTTGGCTGGGACACATATAGCAGCCCTTCTGCTCACAGTAATCCAGTGCTTGGAAAATGCCAGTCCAAAGGGGGGCTTGCCCCAACTACCTGGGGTGGGAAAGGCTTTGCAGCACTAGAGACTCTTCCTGTCTCTGACAGCACACCAGAGTTACAGCAGTTCTTGGTCTGGAGCCTTCAATAGGCAGTGTCTTCACTGATAACACCAATAAAATAGTGCCTGACCTCTGTGTGGTTTCTCAAGCCAAGCCACACTGTGGCTGGTACAAAAGGCTGAGTGAGGAGAAAGCCAGGAGCTGGGCAATCCTCAGCCCCAAGATGATAAGTGCCTGTCTGAAAGAGCTACCATCCTATGTAAATCAGATGTGCTTTTTATTTGTCTTTCTCTCAAAGACCACTTATCTCATAAAAGGCCTTTTTATCATTTAACTAAAACATTGAGGGATCTGCAACTATTCAAAGACCCGTTTTATTACCATCTTGACTGCTGAAGACCCCCACTTTTTCTTACTCTCTTAATAAGGCAACAGCAGATTCTTCTCCCCTCCTCTTTTCACCTTGTCTTTCAAGAAATTAAATTCCTTTAAAAGTACAATTAAATTACTGATGTCCCTTAAGGTTAACGGTGAGATCAAGGGGTTGGAGTCAAAAGAGAAACAGTGCTGCTCTCAAAACCAGAGAATTCACTTGAATCTTTCCAGGTACAGTGGAGAAGTTTCACAACAACCCTCCACATAAGAGAAGTCCAGCTGCAGAGAGGCAAGGGAGCACAGGACAAGCAGTGTGAAAGCCCAGTGGCCTTTTGCTGAAGGGCTCCTTCTCCTCATTCCACTGTCCAAGCCTGAAAAGCAACACTTCATCATGGAAAAATTGTTTTTGTGGCCCTTCTCTGGACTTCCACCAACAGGTCCTCATCCTTCTTATGAGGGAGAGATTGGTGTAGTCCAACATGCCAGCTACCTGCCTCAATGCATATTTTTATGTACACATCTACCAAAAGACATTCAGAATTTAATTCTTCAAGTGTAATGAAATCACTGCTACAGTACAAGACATAAATCATTTCTTTAACACCCATCAGACAAAGTAGGCTTCACATTAACACCCTCATCTCTGCCAAGTACCAAAACAATTGCCACATGAATATTAACAGGGTTTGTTGGCAGGGTGATGTGATTATCACAGGGAATCTCAGGAGATTCTGCAGGACACTTCAGATTTCCACCAATGTACAGAACAACTGCTTCAGGCAGCAGAGGCTCCTCAGCCTGGTTATGGAGAGGTTCCCTGTAGTAAAAATAAAAAACCCTGGGATGAGACTGCTTGGGAGAGAAAACATTGCTGCTCCCAGAATCAGCACTCTTAGGAATCAAAGCCCCTCATGCTTCAGAAAGGAAAATGTGATAGCAGCTCTGCAGCTTCTCACACCCCCATAAGGGGAAGAAAAATGGTCTTGAATTTATGATCCATTTAAGGTCACACAGAAAGATGAGTTTGGTCAGTTAACCCCTTGAAGAGCTTTCTGCAACAGACCAACACTAACGTAAGAGATGGCAATAAGGAGAATGGAGAGCAGTACACAGGCTTCAGACCAGCAAAGCTGTGCTCAAACTCTTCCACCCACTTCCACTCTCAACAGCACTTCCCCAGAGTTCGGGGCATTCACCTGTTACACACCAACTGAACAGAATGTTCAGCACTTTCCCGGTGAAAAATCAATTACAGCTCCTCACCTAGTTCCAGAAGCACTAGGAATCATGCCATTTCCTGAGCTGAGCCCAGGCTTTCTTGGCAGCCAAGGCTTTCAAACAATCTTCAAATATTTAAACTTAAGACTAAAGCTTCACCAGCAGCACTTTAAACCTGCACATCTTCTCTTTGGTTCCCATGTGATTACAGAAAGTTGTAATAAAAATTTGTTCCAAACAGAAATATAAAGCCAAATATATTTTTATAATGCATCTAAAACCAGCAGTTAGAATTTTTGTTTCAGTTACAAATATACTCAAAACCAGAAGAATTATCACCTTAGATAGGTAGAGTCACAGGGTATATTTTAAGGTTGGGATCTCATAAATTTATGATACATGATTCTAGACCACAACAAAGAGTGTGTTGCGATTTCAGGTCACATTTGTACTAAGGATCCACCATCTACTCTAATTTTACAGGCTTTACCAAAAAGGAAGGACATCCTCTCCCCACCCTTAGATACTGCTCCTTCTACAGACTCTTCAAAAAAGAAGGAAAAAGAAACCAAATAAGTTGACACCCAGCACAGTGACCTGATGTTTTCCACGCATTTGCCATCCGATAAGCACAAAAATGCCTTCTGCTGGGCGTTTTCCCTGTTAACCTTCCTGAGCAAAACCATTAATGCTCAGAAGAAAACGGAACCTAATGCAGGAGGTAATGATACTAAATATAAGCAGTGAGTCAAATCACTTTGTTTCTCAGGCATGCAGCTCAACAAGTTGTTGCAGAACAGCAAAAAAATACAGTCCCTGTGCAGACACTAAAACAGCAGATCATTCCTCATTATTACGGTTTTTTGAAGGTTCAGTGGAATGTATTCTTAGAAATAGAGTTTCACAGAACTCTGTGAAACAGATGCAGTTCAGCAAGTTTTTACAGCAGCTGCTACTATTAAAAGTCCTCATCACCAGTGACCATCTAACAAAACGTTCTTACAACTGGCCTAAGAAAAATGAGAGGCAGAAGAAAGCACACAGGACAGGGAGTATCCAGGGCACCGCTGAGATTTGTTTCAGATTGCTCCTGCCAACAAAAGCACAGAATCATAGCATGAGCTGTTCAGGCAGGACAGATTAAACTGGCTTGGGTGGCCATGCAATGAGTGAATTTGCTCCCCAACTCCTCTAGCTCCAGCAGAAAGACAGGATAAGTCCAAAGTGTTCAACCGCCCTTGGAAGCCAAGTCTCAAGGCTGGCAAAGTGACAGAAAGCCAGCAGGAGATGCTTCCCACTATGCAAGGGACAGTGGGAGGCTGCTTTTGGAACAGAAAAATATACACTTATTAAAAAGAAGAGATTAAATATCTAATGGAGAAGTCAATGGAGGAAATCAATGATGCATTAATAGCTTCGATCATTCTCTAAGTATTTGCATAGTCTGCATTGAAACACTCTCTTTGGAAGCAAACAAACAAACCCCAAAACAAGCCACAAATCAATTATTATTACAAAAATTAACAGGTTATTTATTTAAAGTCTATCTCTACAGATACTCACCAACTCCCTACCTCCCATCTCCACAAATTTTGTCCAATCTGGAAAAAGCCATCTAACTGAAAAATTCCATGTTTTAAGCATCTCCAACACCATGTCTCTCTCTGCACATTAACTAGGAATTAAGATAGGCAAGGAAAAGAGCACTGAGACTACATGGGAGATCACTATAAATTTGTCTCCAGAGACAGTCTTTATTTGGGAGTAGAAGTATATTTATTTACTATGTTTAAATGCTATTAGCAATTCCATGTCTCTGTTTTGTTTTAGCAAAATTAAAAACTGAGCAAAAATTCCCAGTAACTGCAGGCAGCACTAACACTGCTGTGACTGATAGAACAATCAGGATTTATGGGCCATGGAGAGCAAGGGCAGGGGGTGTTGGGAGAACCACATACCCTTCCAGAAATGTGCTAATAAAATGACACATTCTTGAATCCAAGGCATCAAAACTAAATGTCTCTAATAACTCTTGATAGGACAAAAAACCATTGTAAAGAAGTCACAAACACGGAGTCACTCTTTTTTGCGGTGTGAATTGTCTAAAATGCAGCTCATTACTATATATTACTATATAAGTCTCTGCAAAAATCAAAACTTCCCAGTAGCTGCTCTGCAAGTTCTCAATACAGGACTGAGGTTTGCCCTCCCCTTAACAATAACATTCACCTTGGCTGTAGACATCTCAACCACAGTACAATCCTCACCAAGGTTTCCAAGAGCTGTTTCAGCTCAACTTTTTCAAATCTCAGACTCCTTCCCTGAGTCAGGCGTCCCCTTCTTCCCCAGCAAAGCACATCCTCTGGAAGAAGTCCCGTTCCCCCAGCAGCTTCTCTTACCCGTGTTTGCACAACTCATAGTGAAAAAGAAGAGAAGGAGAGAGGAGGACAGGGAGATAAGGCCAGGTCCTTTCAGAGAGGGATAAGCAAGGTACAGCAGAGGGGGTCTCATGTCCTTAGGTGGGAAGGGACCTTAAAGACCATCTCATTCCTCCTCCCCCACCATGGGCAGGGACACCCTCCACTAGATCAGGTGACTCCAAGACCCATCCAGCCTGGCCTTAAACATTTCCAGGGATGGGGCAGCCAACTTTTCTGGGCAACCTGTGCCAGGGCCTCCCCACCCTCACAGAGAAGATTTTCTTTGTAATACACAATTTAAATCTGCCCTCCTTCAGCATGAAGCCATTCTCCCTTGTCCTGCCAGCAGCTACAGGTGGTGGCAGAACAAGACAGGCAGTCCACAACTGCCTGCAATTGGCTATTCTACCTCTACACAAAACCTGCAAGGATAAGGCAAAAAATTCCCCCAAAATATGAGCAACACACAGTGACAATTATTTCTCACCTCTTACACAACATTCCTGATGAAGAAATTAAGTTTGTTGGAGTTCATACAGTACTTTAAAGTGCACTCCAAAAAAACAAAAGTGAAATTTTAATTTCTGTCAAAGGGTTTTGATAAGGAAGAATTTGTAGATTGTTCTCTTTTCTCCCACTTCTCTCCCTCCCTCAGGACACAGGCAATTTCCCACATAAAGGTGCAAGGAAAGACATACTAAAGACTGGTTCTAAGCTGCAATTTGAGCCAGACCAAAAAAAAAAAAAAAAAAAAAAAAAAAAGAGGGGGAAAAAAAAAAAAAGGCCAGAAGCTAAATTCAGAAGATGGGAAATCTGAACAAAAAAGATGAAAGAGAACTGCACAAATTATGCTGTTGCCAGTAAGGGGTAAAGCCTTTGTGGCTGAGACACAGCAGCAAGTGCCAGGCTGGCAGATCTCAGCCACAAGGAGCTTTCAGCAGCCTAATTGCCTCCCTTAACTGTTGAGTGAATAACCCAGTATCCAGACAAACAGGGAATTCACTGGAAATTGAACTAGAGACAGCCAGTGGCTCATTCTGCAGGTTAATGTGCTTTTAAATGAAATGAACTATAAAGAGATTACAGCTTCTTAATCAAACCGCACATTTTAAAGATGAGAGAGAAGGAAAAAAAGGGGAAGTCAGGGAGACTGAGGATGGGAAGCTAAAATAAGATGAGGTATCTACAACAGATTAAATGGGGCAAAACCAGAAGAAATATGCACTTGGGTTGGTCTTTATGTACTCTCCTGGGTCCTCACACAGGACTTTGCAGTCCTTCACTCAGTGTGAGCAAAGCAGGGAATGCATGTGGCATTTTTCTAGAAAAATAACTCTGGGCTGCATATCAGAGACAAGTGCATTTCTATAACCCTGTGTTCAGCACAAGGAGCAAATGCTGTTTGCACCTGCAGAACATCTATCTCACTTCTGATCACTGTTACCACAGCACTGCTCCCTGGTGCCCAGCTCTGCTGGGAGGTGAGAGAAATTATTTTCTTGTCAGCACCACTGCAAAGAAAAACACATCAGATCTCAGGCTCCCCTGCACCTCTTGTTTTAGAGGAGGATTTCTAGCCAAATGATGCTAAAAAGACAAAAGAACAAGTATCTCCTTATGCAGTTTACTTGCTGATGCACCACAGAAAGAGTTCATAATTCATTAGTATGCTAATAAATTTCCTATTTTATTGTAGGATACTGCCAAGTTAAAATAACAAAATACTGCTATTACTCTGTTAGTGACCCATTTTATCTTTATAAGTAACATAGCATGCAGTTAACTGACAGTAATTGCAGCTTTGGCTACTCTGCAAGGTAGAAGAGACTCAAAGGTACCCATTTCCCTTTCCCATTTCTCAATCACCCCCTGGTGATATAAAATTTATTAACTGCTGCTCTATTGATAATTCTGGAAGTCTAAAATAAGTTTATTGTAGGTGCCAATATGATAAGAGAAGGATGCAGATATTAATATTTGACTAAAAGTTTTCTTTACCAAGAAGGTCAGCCAACCAAAATGACCACTTGAAAAAACAAACAAAAAACAACCCACCACCTTTCTCTGGGATAGCGCTGGCAGTGAGAGGTCATACTGCTTTCAGTGGGAGGTGATACTGCTTTAGGAATATTATGAAACCACTCCAGCACAAAATAAACAGAACCAACTGTTCTGTCTGTTGACTTGTGGGAGAGGACAGTCCAGAGCCACCCTCCACCTGGAGTGATCCTCCCAGCAGGAATTTATAGGCCAGACTGCTGAGGTCCTGCTTGATAACAGCAGAAGAAATTTGCTGTTCTCTTTTCTCCTCCTGGAATCTCCCTTTTCCCCCACCACAGACCAGACATGCTTAATGGCTGTGACTGCATATGAGGTCGTACTTTTGCTGTTGGCAGACAGCTGCCAGAAACCTACTCTTAATCCCTAAACTTGGGCATGTCAGTAAGGAAAACAGAAGAGCTCAGAACCACAGGAGAATCTTGTAATTTGCTCTCTGAAATAAGCCTGAAAGCCCCCAGCAGTCCACATGCAAAGGAATGTGTTTTGCCTCACAAAAACTCAAATGAGCATTTCAGTCCCATGTCATCGTGGGAATCAGAACTGCCCCTTTTGATAACTCATAGACTTCCACGTTGGCTGTGTGAAAGTCTGAATAGGCAGTCTAGTGAAGCAAATGTTTTTCCTTTAGCAGAACAGAAAGGCAGTTGTTTTCAATTGTTTTGCACAACTCTTCCTCATGGCCCTTGTACTTTAGAGTTGATGAAAGGGGGAAAAAAAAGCTACAGGATATGGCAGCCCAAAAAACCAAATCACATCTTCACACCAGATTCCAGGTGTGTTACTGAATGGTACTTTGTGAATTTTCCCTCCTAAAAGTTGTGCTGATAATCCTGGGCTTTGTTTGAACTACAGTTAGAGGTTACCAAGCAGGAAAAAAAATTACACCCACCTTCATTTCTTTCCTTGTTTTTAAACGTTTATCTGGAGAGGAAGAAAGCATGAAGTAGTATTTATGAGATGCCAATTTTACTGCAGAAATCAGGAATACCTCTAACCATGAGCAACAGTTGCCTTGTTAATTGGAGCAGAGTTGACCCAACCATTCTTTGCTGTCTTGTGAGTGGAACTGTGAGTCACAATCGGCTGGAAAACGTCAGTTGAGTATTATGCCAAAGTTGCTCAAGTTTTTCTAAGAGGGGGGTAAGTCAGACATTTGACAGGCTGCTGGACTGCAACCAGTGCAAGCAATAGGCAGACAAAAATTTAGTTCCCAAGAGAGAAGCCCTCCCCACCAGCACGGAAGAGCTCTGGGATACCATTTTTGTGCAAGGCAAAAGGCACTCTGGACCCCCAGAGCATGGTTTCACATGCTCACTCACCACTGGCATGTCAATAACTGCCCAGAATAATTTGTGTAAACTGGTTTTATGTAGAATGACTGCTTTAAGGGAGCAGGGGTAGGGTGAGTGATGCCCACAAATCCTTTTGTGCTTTTACTCTCCCAGATAAAAGTACAAACATGGAATTTGAGCGAGGGGACAGTAGAGATTGTCCCCTTGGCATGGAAAGCAGGCTTGGCCTCTACAGGGCAGCTGCTGCAACCCTTTCTAATTCTCCTACAACCTGAAAAAGAAAGCAGAAAAAAGATATCCTAAAAAGCATTCCTCTTGGACAAGAATTTTAATCTAAAAATGAGCAAGATGGCACTACTGCTGCACATGGGGCAGCAGTAAGGAAGGGAAGCACACTGACAAAAGAGACAGGATGAGAAATACCATGAACTATAGAAGACGGAAAGGAGAGAGGAGGAAGAAGAGAAATAATAAATTAGACTGGTTGTTTTGGGAGTGGAAAAATAGATTAAATATAGGATGTGTCATAATCAAAGTGCATATTATGGCTTCATTCCTATAAAACCATAGGGGACAAGATCATACAGGTATTTTCCACCTCATCTAAAAGCACATATCCCCTGGCTAGTGAGTGCCAGGTGTATTTTTCCTATGACTTAAGGAAACGCTTGTATTAAAATTAAAAATAAAAGGGAATGCTCACTTAATCTGCTCTGCAACCTGAGTCCCCACTTATAAATGGCAGGGGCTGGAGACAATGAGAAATTGCTAGATTATAAAGGCCTCTGCAATGCAGTGAGCAACAGCTGAGGGGTAAAGTTGGAACACCACCAGCAGGCTTCAGAATGCCAAATTAGGTTTGCTTGCACAGTTGTTGCTAATAAAAACCACAAAGCCTTTCTCCCTGTCTCCACACTGCTTCATTCATCCCACTCTGTAATGCTGAAACACTTCAAAAATCAATGAAAGAGCCTCAGGAAATAATCCTGTGTCCAACACCTTGCAGTGTTCCCTGCAGTCATGTGAACAGAGCTGCTGCAAAGCCTGGAAGTCAGGATCCTTCATGATGGTGAAGTCCATGAAGTCCCACACAGGTGGGAATTGTCACTCCAAAGAAGCATCCCAGCAGGAGAGGCACTTCCAAAAGGTGTCATTTCAAGCCAATGAAGTCACAACGCATAATCAGACAGGAAAATATTGTCGTTCTACATCATGGATAAGCGGAACTTGCTAATGTTTATTGAAAGTTCTGCTCGGAGCTACAAAATTATTTCTTCATTTTCTAAAGGCACAAACTCCTTACCAAGCAGGAAGGGCCATCCTGTGACTCACGGAGCAAATGGAAAGCAATAATGTGCACTGAGCTGCAGGAGCTGCTCTGTCAGAGTTCTGTAATTACATGAAGGAGCTGATCTATTAACAGCCAGCCTAAATACAGCCCCTCAAGGGGCTACAACTCAATCACTGGCACTTTGAAAGGTTGTTCCAAAGGAACCATGATAGCAGAAGGAAAGACCAGACGTGTGGTTATCAGCAAAGAGGAATTACCTACTTATGGAAAAATAAATTGTGCTGTTACAAAAAGGAAGAAAAAACCAAAACATTACGCTGCAAGGAACTTCATTTCACACAGGCCACATTTAGAAGCACATCAGTTAACTCTAATTTGCCTTAATATAGCAGATTAGCAATAGAAATTCTCAGCTTGCCTCTAAATCGAAGGGTTTCCCAGCTGCATTAGCAAAGTGAAAATCACAGCACTGCACTTCCTAACAGTTTTATTGTTGGGAAAATGATTCTGACTTTAGAAGGGAGCTTCTCCTGTGGTAAGGAAGATGTGTCAAGAAATTATTCAGCCCAACAGCTCTTTGACTGTCAACCCTATCAGCCATCCTCCTTCACACAGGGAGAATAACTACTAGGGTGCAAGGCATTTTGCAGAGCAAACTGATCCCAAGAGCCCCCAGTAAAATTGTGCTGTAGCCAAAAGAGTAATCTTTCAAAGAAAGATGTTCCTGACTGCTTTCTTGTGTAAACAACACTGCAAAACAGGTATTTACTTTCACAGGTTAAGCTTACTAAAATTAATCACATAAAATATGTGCATGTTTTCTACAACTTCATATTATTTCCATTTTATCATAGTCCTACATTTAAAGATCACAAATCTGTAGAACAGAAAATATTTGGGGAATTACTTAACATTGCTCAAGAACATCACAATTTCTTCTTTTTGGAAGTAGCCACAATAGATGTCATCAAATCCATGCATGGCTCTCAGCCCTGTTTATACCCTTGTAATAAGATAGGTAAAGAGTGTGGGGAAACAAAGAGTTGGTACTAAAGGTAATCTTGCCTCTGATGTATTGCAGCTGTGTTAATTATCCTAGAGTGGGAACAGCCTTGCTCTCCCAGCTATGGGCATGATAAAGAGTGAGCTGGCTGGGAGGGCTTTGGTTGTGGTTGCAGTTGCAGCTCAGTTGGAGTCTGCTGCTGTGTTGTGAAGACCCAGGGACAGGAGGCTGTGCAAGGGACAGCTAAGGTAAGACTTTGTAGCAGGAACTGTCAGCAGCAGGTGGTTGGGCCAGGGCCAGGCTGGAGTGAGCTGGTGATGTGAGAAGGAAGAGAGAAGGAGAACTGACTGACTGGCTGCTGGCATAAATGGACAGACCCTGAGAGCTGCTTGGAGCTGCCTTTGGGAAATAAGATAGAGACTGTTAAGTAACAAGGTGTTGGTGTGTGAAGCCTTCTGATTGATATGAAAGACTGATAGATAATGAAGTCCTGATACTTGGAGCCCCTAGAAGTTTTTAAAGAAGTAGTTTGTGTATTTTGACCATCTCGACTATCACAGTGACCCACTGGGACGTAGTGGGGGAGGCGGCGTTGGTGTAGCTGAGAGTGGCCGGTGAAAGCCACAGGGAGGTCCGGACCTGATTTTCTCCTATCAAGACACCTGGAATTAGGTGAGCCACCAACTAGCAATAATGGGAGACTGCTTGTGGTCTTTGCCTCGTGTCGTGACCACCTTGACAACAACATACCCTCCATGGCACAACATACTGATCTTCACAAAGAGCAGCCCTACTTGCATCCTAGACTTGCTAAAGATTGTTCTGTTTTTTTAACCATGGTTAGAAAAGATGCTTCTCCATCACTCACCTCTCCCCATTACAACAGGGAGAAAGCACAGAGCAAAGCTGCTCTTTTTTTTTTCCCCAATCTGTATTATAAGTAACACACAGGAAAAGCCCTTTAAAAGGGAAGGATTATTTGCATGTAGCAGAGCCCAGGAAATTGAAGAGCAAACATAAGGAAGGCGGCACAGTCAGATGTAATGCTGCATTCCTTAGAAATACTATCATTTTATTACATTCCTCTTCAAGGAATAAGGCAAAACTGCAGTACTTCTGAAGATGAATGAAAGGAAAAAGGGATAAAGAAATGAAGGTGTGGCAAGCCAAAGTTAGAAACCAAAATTACAAAGACACTCTAAATAAACATGCTTTGTTGCCTTCTTTGTATTTTACTTCTTAGACATACTTCTCTGCTTACATTTGAACATATGTTTGTTTTTTCTTTAGGAAAAAAACCAAAAACTGCACACAGCTGAGATTTTGTCTGTGAAAGTGTAATTCTGTATGAGCAGGGAACAGCCACAGGCCAAGTCAGCAAGTTTCAACACAGCTGGCATCAGAGATTCCACAGACTATGGTCCTTTTGTTACCAGAGCTGAAGGACATAAAATATTTCCCTCATTTGACTAGCACATGTTGCTCTACCCTACTGGGATTTTCTGCAGTCTAACCCTTCAGTCTGAAACAGAGAGGAAGTTTTTAAAACTTGTAATTTTATGTTTCCAAATGTGACAGAAGGATAAAACATTAGTCCATCACAGTAAGCAAACTGAAATGAGTGCTCTGACAAGATGTTCAGGTTCTAAAATTTTTAACATCAGGTTTGTAGTAAAGCAGGATAGTTTATTTTTAAATCAGCCATTTTTATCAGATTTTCTTCAACAGAAAACATCGAGGAGATTGAAAAGCCACACAAGAATATGTTTGAAAGATCAGATATAAAAGGCATAGCAGCAGATCTTAAAGGGAAAACTTTTAATTGAGCAATGCTGATTGTAAATGAAAACAGAAGTTGTTAGAAAAATGTTGCTATACGCTGTCAAGTGTTACTTCATCAATAAGAGACCTGCTGAAATGTCAAACTTGGGGCTGTGCTCAGACACCTCAATGTCCCACGGCAGCAGGTGCTTGCAAAGGAAGAAGCTCCTGCTTCTTTCTGCCTTTGTGTTTTCAGGTGGAAAACCTACCCTAAAATCACTTCCTTTCTCATACAGCCAGTGTCAGTTAGAGTTTGGAGTAAATAATATCATAAACACAAGACCACTCCTAATGTTCCTGAGAACAGCAGTCTCCACACATAGTTACTTGGCACAAGAAGCCACAATCATAAATCACACTTTCATGACGTGTGGTTTTCCCTTTATCTTCAGTTATGCTGCATCACTATCCAGAGTTCTTCAGGAGACTCACACTCCAAGATCCCAGGGACTCTCTTACAATCCATTGGACTGTATAATACATAATAATTGTATAATTCTCAAGCTGCTACCACCTGATCCTTGGGCCAAGTCCAGCTATCTTGTTCAGTATCCAGCCTCTCTGCAAGAGGAACATACAAACTACACTTCCACCAGAGATGCTTCAGACCCTAGCCATGGGCAGAAGTCACAAAGCAGGACACAGGTGCATGAACATCCAGTCAGAAACCTTCTGGGACTGCTGCCAGTAAAGAAATAATCATAAGAACAGGTTTATTCTGCAAGAGAAATTATACCAGTTATGCAGGAGGCCTTCTTGTTCCTGTTTCCTAGTTACACAGTAAATCTAGACTGGGTTTAAGGTACAAGGCTCACTCCTGCATGGCATTGCATTCATAAAATGAATATGGAAAATCCCATCTTGAAAACTAAAAATGAAATTCAAGACAGCTATAAGCATGAGTGTAAAACAATGAGGAGGTGGAAGAAAAAGGATATACACATTTCTCTGAGCCCAAGTATTGAGTCAACTGTGGAGAGAGGTTCTCCTTTGTGCAATCCTTCCTTGGTACAGAGGAACACTTCAAAGCTAAGCTACCACCTGCTGAAATCCTCCAATTAAATTGGAGCAGATACTTTGAAATGAGCTTCAAATTACAGATATTGGACCTGAAGGCTCCTTGTAAAATGTCTTTATTTAGGTAATCAATAAAATAATAAAAACTGAAAACAAAGTAGCAAGACCAGCATAAATATCCTACTTGAAAAAAAATAAAACTCACCAAAAAAAAAAAAGACACCCACATTAAAAATAACTACCAAACCCCTCACTTCAGCCTTCAGAAGTCATCTTTCTGCTGCCCTGAAACAATAGGGCTATGTTCTCTTAGTGAGATGTTTTATTTCAGCCACCACACCCAGTTCTGGGAAGGGTAGGACGATAGCCGCTGATTTGTTTGCAAGATGGTGCAAGGTGAAGTCAGTTACTGTTCTTGTATCCTGTTCAGTTTTTTTTTTTTTTTTATTTTACACTAGTAAATATGGAGACAAAATTCACTCATATGCTAAAAGGAAAAGGGTACACAGCTTCCACCACCCTGCCTCACCAGCTCAGCCTTAATTGGCACAAGCTTCAAAGCAAGGAAAAATTCTTACCTCCGTACATTCGAGCCTCAACCATCGGCAAAAACACCCTGCACAGAACTCTTCATCAGGAGGGAACAAGCCAAAAATCAGATTTGCTTTGCATATAATACCCTGAGCTTATTTTCACTGATGACCTAGGTAGACAAATTATAAAAATCCAGACTAAATCAAAATAAACCAGCACATACACTGGGAGGGACTGTGTGTCTAATGTTTAAGTTGTCCATCACGTGGTACATCAGGTCCTTTATCCAGCCTGAGGACCTGAAGAGGACAAGCAGATAACTTTTTTAAAAGCTCATTGTGTTAACCATCACCAAGCCTGGCCACTTTGCTAAAACAATAAAAGGATTTCAGCCAAGTGAGCATTACTTCCTTTAGACCTTCTTTTAAAAATTAAACTCTGGAAAGATAACAACAGTCATGCTCAGAGCTAATTATAGCAGAAACATTACAGCAGCTAAAAATGCTAAAAAGAAGTGGTGGGAAAGGAAGGAAGGTAGCTTAAAGAGAAAAAAAAAAAGCAGGGAATGGCAAACCTGTCATATGTGTGACACTTGGCCTTCGTGCAGTGCTCACAGACAGAGGGAAGGGAGAAGTACATAAAGGTCTGTGGACAACCAAAGTCCCAAACTCTGAGAAACAGTCAAAGACAGACACAAGACCCAAAAATACTGCAAGAAACCAGGAGATGTATGAATAATGTGTAAATTAAGTGGAAAAATTAAGAAAGGATTCTCACCCTGTCGTTTATTCCAGCTGAGAGCACAGGGAAGAAACTATCCTGCTCCCATGTTCACACCCAACTCTCAAAGCCCAGCCTGGGCACACCAGAGGTCCTAGGCTGTTTTATTTTAGGCTGAAGGAGAAGGCTGCACTCAGCAGTGATTTTAGCAAGAGAACTGTAAGCCTGAGGAAATCCCAAAGCCATGGAGCCTTGTGAGGAGCAGCAGAGTGTGCAGCCAGGCTCCCAGAGCAGCCAAGGAAGAATCTTGTTTCCATGTGTAATCTCTACTTACATTTTCTTGGCATATTATTTTCTCTCTAACCCTATAATCAAACATTTAGAAGCTGCTTCGACAGCACACATACCACTTTGTCCTTCTATTCCTAAACTTTGGCTAGTAATCAGGTGATTCAAACAAGGACTAGTCATTTGTTTGGGAGTGTCAATTCGATGAATGGAGGAAATTCACAACACCCTTTGCCCAGCACTAAACCAGGTTAGCAGAACCTTTCCCTCTAGCAGGACTGGCTGTGCCTTGGGCTGTATCTTTGGGGAACCACCTCCCCCTGGGATCAGCAAGTGTGTTAGGAGGAAAATATCAAGGGAAAAAATGAGAAGCCTCTAATTAATGAAGCTTTCCAACACAGCAGAGCATGTGCATAAACTGCCTTCCAACACTGACCTACAGTCACAAACCCACCAGAGGATCCAACACAGGCTGAAGGATGCAGAGGGATACAGCAGCATGAAACAACTGTAGAAATGACTGATGCCTCCCTGCCCTCCCTCAAAAATCCTCAAATCATTAAGGCTGGAAAAAGAGGACTATTTTTTCCTGCACATTTAAGTAGCTGTGAATTTATAACTTCTCAAACCCCCCCACACACTAACAACTGTTCTTATTTAAAAGTTTTCTTGTTGCTACAAGCCAGGAATAAAAAAGATATGGAAGTACTGCAAAAGGCACTGTAACAAGAAAAAGGTCAGCAGAAATTATATTGGAAAGAGACAGAAAAGTTTTGATGCTTACTCATGCTAATTGCATGGATGATTTCCCCAAATATCTGTAAAATCAACTTGTAAAACTGGAAAAATAAAGTTTCACCATCTGTGAAATCAGCACAACTACCAGGGATTCTAATCTAAAACAAAGTTCAGTTCCATGCTAGGTGGGTTAAAAAAATCAGTGAGACTGGTCAAGAAAAGAAGCTGAGACAAGTTTTTGATCACAAAAATAAAATTGAAACAGACAGCTGAAATTAGGGGGGCGGGGAAAGTAATGTAGAATCAGGTTTGAGAGAGGGTTCCAGACTCCTCTGGGCTTGGAAATCCACCTGTAAGTCACTTCTCCCTGTACTTTGTCTCCAACAGCAGCTGCAGCCAGGTGAGATATTGCTATGAGTCCATGATAAAATACCATTTATCCCTGCAAACACTAATATTCATCAATTCTGCCTGCAGATAAAACAATTAATGTTTGCTTCCACAAATGGAGGCGATGTTATTTAAACCACGAGACTATTCTAGTAAATCCGAGTCAGATGGGCCAGGATTCAGGGACAACTGAAGTTGCTGTGTTTTGATAAGAGAATTAGAGTGACAGAAAGCCTCTTGCTGGGAAATGTGGGATCTAGTAGATTTGCATTTGCTTCACAAAGATGAATGTTCCACAAATACACTATTCAAGGTCAGTGAACCAGAATAGTTTGGAGGCAATGGGTCCATCCTAAAAGAGGGGACCCAAATTCCTAGGTAACTGTTACACAAAGCAACATCCACAGAGTCCAGCAGGTCACTGCAAACAAACCTGATGTAAGTTTTTGATATATCCTGTTTCTCTCTCTGTCTGGAAACACTAAATAAGAGTTTGGGGGAAAGGAGGAAAGTAGGAGAGAAAATACTCCCATCTCTCAGATCATAAGCATAAGAAATAGAGGGAAAATGTATTCAAAGTTAAATTTGAACAATATTTTTCTTTAGAATGTTAACACAGTGACAGTGTCTGTGATCCACTGATACCAAGTAGACACAGAGTAACTTAAAATTTTCCATCTTGTCTAATCTAAATACTGTTGAAATGAAGACAGGATTAAAATGTACTGTACCTCCAGCTCCAGCTTGGCTACAGGTTACTAAATTGTTGGGGTTTTTTTGAGCCAGCATAGAAAGAGTCAAAGGTGTTAACAGAAAAGTCAGACTAGTACTCTGTGACCAGGGAAGCCAAATATATCCTCTCCAGCAAATGCTGACAGAGCCTTTACTCAGGCAAGGCTTCAGATAAGTCACCACTGAAGTCAAATCCCAATGTAATGCAAGGGTCCCTGCTCTTGGCTCATCTACCACAGCTGTTAATACAGTGGGGGAAAGAGCAACAAAAGAACATAAAAGAAAAAAAGGCAAGCTCGCATGTGCTATTGTTAAAAAAAAAAAAAAAAGCTACAGGCTACATTAAGATGATGTTAAAAACCTGGCATTTTTCTAATGAGCCAGTATTTTAGTGGTGCTATCTGAAAGAAGGATCAGACTAACAAGGCTACAGGACAGAAATGAAGACATGAAGAAACCAATCACACCTCTATTAACTAAGGCAGCTGCCAAAACTTACTCTAAATGTTTAACTGGACACATAAAACTAGGGTAAAATTTAAGTGACCAGGTTCACTGAACAGATTCTGTACAATTTCAGGCATGACAGATGCTGTGCACCTTCTCTGTATCCCACTGTCAGTCTGCTTTCTAATTGTGCACCTTCAAACCTTCAAAAACCGGTGATCGGATCTTGCTGAACTTTTAACATAGAGTCTTATTTTCCCACTTGACAAAAATCTTTGAGTACAGTAACAAGGCAATTCCTTTACATTCTCTGTTTCTCACTTCAGCATCACCCCATGAACTTGAGCCTACTGATAATACTAATATCAGTGTTACTAAAAGCTTAGAGCCTGCAAGAGGAAAGAAAGCCTTTTTGGATATGTTTGGAGTAATTGAGGAAGGAGCCTGCAAGAGGAAAGAAAGCCTTTTTGGATATGTTTGGAGTAATTGAGGAAGAAGCTGAGATATTACAAATTGAAACCAAAGACAGAAAAAGCACGGAATTAATGTGTTGCACAGCTCAAAATAAGCAAAAAATATTGCTTCCTGATGGTCAACCTTCAAATCCAAGGAGAAGGAGGGAAAAAAAAAAAGAAAAAAAAAAGTCTCATTCCAACAGGAAATGAAAGTCAAAACCACTGATATCAACAGCTTAACATTTGAGATGGGGAAAAATAAACATATTGTTATTGATGTTCAGAGGGACAGGGTGAACAGGCAGCAGCAGTTTCCTACACCACTTGTTAGAAACATGGCAAGTTTAAAAGGCCATCATATTTGTTTCTATTTATGCCTTCATTGAATTTACAAGACAAAATTGCAACTGAAGTAAAATGGAAAAACAATGAACAGCTCAGGCTTAGCAAAACAACCTTCTAAACCTGTTTTCATCACATCTCCTAATTTAATGGTTGGCATGACATGTCAGAAGTAAACGAGTTTTGTATAATTATCATGTCTCCTGCTTGATCTCTGTCTTCCTCAGACACTTGTAAAAGAGCAAAACATTGCTTAAAATACAAGTGCAAGAAGCAATTCATCTTAACAGCAAAACCAGTTTCTTCTGGTCTTATCATGAGAGGTGCTTTCATGCCTATCTTCCATCTTTACTACTTGTATCTATGTTGATGCTGAAACACTGTCAAAGTGTGCAGCAGGTCACAGGCTTAAGCACTGCTATTTTCTTCCTCCTCTTTTACAAAAGTTTCTTAGAAACCATTTCTTCCTGCAGCAATGAATCTGTTTCTCTGCACCAGACTGGAATTCCAAAGCCTCTTTGTTTACTCCTTCATTTGCGCACAATCCCCAACCCCCTATTTTTAAAACTGCATTTCTGAGAGTACTCAATTCCTTAATAAGCTGTCACTGGCAAAACCTCAAGACAGCAATAATGCTGACACTTACCACCAAACAGGTAGTTTCAAAAAAGAAAAATAATGAACTCAATATCTAGACTTTGCTGTCTGTCCTTAGTACTAACTGATGTAATCACTTCAGAAGTGTCATACATTTTTTATCCATACTTTATTCCTGTTACTGTGGTTTTGATAGAAGTTTTTGGCAATTATTACATTCTTCTTGTGCTGTTTTCTTAGGTCAGTAAATTTAGCTAGTGTATTTAATGCATCTTTAAAAACAGGTAGCCTGCCCCCAAAGCCCAAATAGCAGGGGCAAGCAAAAAAGGGGAGGTGAGGGGGAACCATGTGCAGAAAAGGGACAGGTTAGTAAAATCTGCTTTACACAGCAGAATTGCTGATTATGCCACTGTTTTGCTGGGGGATTGCCCAAGGCATAAGGACAGGTATTCAAAGCTACTGATGGGAAAGAAATAGGGGAAGCAGGAGCTTTGGAGTAATCATGGACAACATAGAGAACATGAGATTGTTATAGAAACTGAGCCAGAACCGATCTTGGATGCAATGAGGATGTATGTTATGACCACACCTAGATTAGTATGATATTTTTTGACATTTCTGGTGCTGCTCCTGAGCTGTGAGTGAAAAAAAGCAATATCAGAATGCCAAGTTGCAGACTCAAACCTACGTGGTGCAACAGCCTGAAACTCCACCAGCTTCAAGAAACTGGCAGTAGTCTTGAGTTATAAAACCACAGAATGGTTTGGGCTGGAAGGGACCTTGAAGATCATCCACTTCCAGCCCCTTGCCATGAGCAGGGACACCTTCCACTATTCCAGGTGGCTTTCAAACTGTGTTCAACCTGGCCTTGGACACTTCCAGGGATGGAGCAGACACAACTTCTCTGGGCAACCTGTGCCAGGGCCTCACCACCCTTACAGGGAAGAATTTTTTCCTTACATCTAATCTAAACCTATTCTCTCTCATTTTGAGCCCATTTCTCTTTGTCCTATCATTTCATGCTCCATAAAAATGTCTCTCTCCATCTGTCTCGTGGGCTCCCTTCAGGTACTGAAAGGCCACAATTAAGTCCCTCCCTTTTCCAGGCTGCACAATCCCACCTCTCTCAGCCTTTCCTCATAGCAGAGCTGCCCCATCCCCCTGATCATCTTGCTGCCTCCTCTGGAATTGCTCCAACAGGTCCCTGTCTCCTTCCTGTGTTGGAACCCTAGAGCAGGAGGCAGCTCTGCACAGATCCCTAATCCCAGCAAATCTCTGCCATTTAACAGTGACCTACTCCTATTTTCTAAATTCCCTCAACCTTTCAATCACAGCATCAGCAGAACACAAGGCTTTACATATTATTGTCAGCAAGTAAAATACACATACCAAACCAAACTCTGCAGCACCAGCCTCGTTGTTGGATGTTAGCTACAGCAAATTGTTTTCCAGACAGTTGAAATACTTAAATAGAATATGATGTGACTTCTTAGCATTGACTACCAAATAAAATTAGAAATTCAAAGGTCTCAAAACTCCCCGAGTGTTTTCTGGGAACACCCCAAGTGCACTGAGAGAAGCTGCTGAAGCAGCATAACCTGGAACATGAAATTACAGAGGAAATACCTATAAGCATTCTTGTAAACAGATCATGCATGGCTGATTGGGGTAAAGGCTGCTGTGAAAGACCAGATAACCTACTGAAATATTCAGCTGCTGAGGATATGAGGGAAGGAACGAATATTATGATTATTAAAATGTTTATTATGGTAATCATAGAAATGCATTTGAAAAAAATCAGCTCCCACTATGCAAGCCTCATAATGAGCTTATAGCCTAAACATTGATGCCTTGTCAGATTAAGCAGACTTTCTTCTTTGTATTTTTTGATGTGATATAACTACATGCTGCATTTTTTAAAAGACATCTTCAATGTACTATCACCAGAGAAATAGGGCTGAAAGACAGAAGTGTCAGCCTTTGAAAGGCAACAGGATTTAAAAATTAACTGAGGGGGAAAAGTGTCCTGTTATCTGTTAATATGAGACATTTTTGAATTTTTTTTTAAGCAAGTTAATGTCATTTTACAGTTCAGAACTTGGGTTACAGAGATAACAGGATTTACATGATCATGACAATTTTTAAAATACCCCATCACTGTTACTAAATTTTACTTGTCCTGCAGACAAGTCAAAGCAATTTTCTGCTTGTCAGAGATGCTAAATCAGTTGTCGGGTGACATTGACAGGTGGATTTATCAAATCTCCTATGAAGAACTTCAGTCTCTGCTTTCAGGCTGCCTGGGAACTCCTAAGAATGCAGTAACACAACTGATTATGAGATAGATTAGGAAGAGATTGGATTTTTAGGGCTGCTGCCCCATTCCCCAGCTTTCCTGGTGTTCTTCTTTCTGCTTTACCATCCAAGTGGGTGCACAGCCTCAAGCTGCTGCTGGGTTTTATTCTAGCACTTCACCCACTGAATTCCAGTTAAAAGTAGAACAGTTAAAAAAAAAAAACAAAAAAAAAACCACTCCAAACCACACACTGCATTTGAAAATACATTATTTGGCTTATAAATAACCATCTCTCCTTTCTTCAAGACAAAGGCACACCTTCAGAAAGGTAAGAATCAAACCCCATTTTTTCTATCTGTTCTGTTTGCCCCTATATAAGTTACTCAAAAGAAACAACTGGTATTTGTGTGAGAGCAAAGAAGCTATGTCAGAGATGTGTGAATGGTAGTTCATACCTTGTGTGCACCAGCCATAAAAAACATCCACTGACTAAGAGTAAAGGTGGAAATGTTCTAGTGAAATACTTCATGTACTGACATAAAACAAGTTGGACAAGACAAGTGAAGCAAATTGTTCCCTTTTTAGCCCTTTCTTCACAAAATAAATGAGAATGATGTTAATATTCTGTCTGGGCTGCACTTCTAAAAGGGATAAGATTTTGCTTAGGAGCTGTGGCAGGTGTAGCAGAGAGACTAATTTGGAAAAACAACAAGCTACAGATGGTATACAAGAAATTAGAAAATACAGAAGAGGAAATGTTTTTCCCCAATACCTTTGGGAGTCACACCCCATGGGCACTGGGGCTCTCCAGTGTTTACCCTACAGTCCTCTGCAGAGATGCAAAGACCAGACAAATACAAGTAGCAGTTGACATTGGTCCAGCACATAAGAAAAGATGGGAAGCCTCAAAGTGAAGCCCAGAGGTAGCATTTCAAATGGAAACCTCCTCCCAGGAAAGGGAGTCTCTCTGTGAGGCCTCTCCAGGAACCGTTAAGCACCACCTCATCTTTCAGATCTTTCATACAGACCTTGGAGTTGAGTTTGACCACTAAGATTTGCTCTGCTCCCTCTCCAAGACACTGCAGACATGGCTTCCCTGGGATTGCAGGTAACTCTGCTGTGTCTGGCATGTAATACCATTGCTCTGAAGTTCAAAGAACCAGGAGAAGCAGCAAGGAATTTCCATCCTGCCATACAAAAGGTGAGCTACCTCCCAACTAAAAAAAGGCAACTCCCCACTCATGAACCTGTTCTCTGGAACACCTGAAAAGAGTATGCTTTTACATTTTATTTTCTGTCAGCAAGGAATGACTAAGAATTTGCAAGTTTCAGATGGAGCATTGGTTTTGCTGTGTACTAGGATAACATCTGTTTAGTCCTCTAAATAGCCACATTAAATCCTCAAACTTAAGGACTTTTTAATATCATTTTGACAGAAAGGTTGTTCATCCTTATTCCTGAGCTGTTGTAAAGGAGGTCTTTTTCCTGCATGTTATGCTCAACATTACAGTAAGTGGGGAGAAAGACATTTCTAGCCACTGACAAAGCCCGAACAAATTGCCTGGCAGCAGCTCTCAGTTCCCTGTCTTCCCATTTAACCAGGAGCTGAGTCAGAGCTGTCTTCCCCCACTGTAAGGAGGCAGTGTGGAAATGATGACAATCAATTTTAGAGGCTACAGGATGAACTAAGACCTTTGGTATTAGTGCAATGCAGACACAATTCTAATTCTAATAAAGTCGTTTATTGGAGCTGCTAAGTGCAGCTGATCTTCCCACACTGTACTATGAGCAGCTAGAGTGAAGCTGAGGGGTGAGGCAAAGAAACCAAGGGGGAAAATGAAATAAATCATTTGGAAAACAGCTGGACAGTGAAATGGCTAGCCCTTAGGCTGGAAAGCTACTCTAGATTTACATTTCCATTAAGATTAATCTAATTGCCATCTGGGTAAGCAAGCTACATTTTAAGGGGCACATGTCATTTAAGATTAATCTGCAGTTATTTCTAAAGATAAACTGTAACTGGAATAATATTCTTTCAAGAGAATCCAGAGCAGAGTTGCTAAGCGTCTTTAGAGGCAAAAAGTTTTTTTCCTTGGAAGTGCTGTGATTCCCTGAGAAAATTTTCTGAGGATTTCTTCCTTGCTGTCCTGGGGTGATCTTATGATGCTTGTATTCCCAACAGTCTGCTCTGTCTATGCTGAATTTGCTGACACTTGCATGAATAATTTCTGTGCTTTGGCATTCATAGTATTAGAGAGACACAATTATGAACAGGAGATAACTCTTCAATTTTAAAAGTTGTTTCTAATTCAGGCTTCATTTGTACTACTGTGGAGGAAAGAGAATCATAGTATCCACTCTCCTTCTTTCTGCTGTCATAGGAAAATTGTACAAAGCACAGAGCCAGCCAACATCTCTTTTAATCCTAAACCAACAGCATTCAGACTGCAATATGAGTTTCAAGAAAAAAAAAGTAAAAAAAACCCACAGAGGAATAATACCCATGGTGGCTCATCAGAATATTAAGGAGATTGCAGATTGTCAAAGCTCTGGAATCAGATGCTGATAATTCAGAGCTACTGCCCAGCTCAGCTTCCAAGCAACAAATGCATCTGTATGTGTTGGGGAATAGATTTGCATTCACTGTTTCCTATATGCTGATGAACGGAAAGATTAAAAAAAAAAAAAACAACCAAGGTATGAAACTCAGTAGCTGTCCCTCATGGGTGCTGATGTTTCACTTGCTTTCCTGGATATTTCAGCCAGAGAGAAAGAATATCCTAAAAAGCTGCAAACCACTAACAGCTTTCACATGCCATGCCTCTGGACCAGCATGGCCTCTTGTACCAAGCTTGCTTCCAACAAAAACAGCACCACACCACTTTCACCCAGCATCCTGCTGGCAAGAGACACGGAGAAATAGATGGTGTACCCAGAAAACCACTTGGTGGCTCCAGCTGGCACCCCCACACTTGCTGAATTCTGCATTTTCTCCCCAATCACACACAGCTCCTTTAACCTCAGAGCCCTGATAACACTCAGCACAATGCCAGAGGTTGCCTTTTGAGGCAGATTATTCCATTGCAGCTACTTTCAGCTGTATTTTTAGCCCCCAGACTTCCAGCACTCCATTTACACACATAACTCCACCTCATGTTTATACCAGCACACAAGCCCACAGCTGGTCAGACACCAGGTAATAAGGGAGGCAGTGAGGATTCTGACTTACAGCAGTGGGCTACAAGAACGTGTTTCTCCTCCAATACCTTGCTACCTCAGTACTGGTGAACATCTCTTGTAGTTCAAGTTCTCCACCTTCTGGTAAAGGTTTTCCTAAGAGGGTTAAGGGCACTGTGCACACAGACTCCAGAAGAGAGAAGACAAGTTCAACTCCAGACCCTAAGAGGAGCTTAATGTCACCTTTGTTGAAATTCCTTTGACATTGGCACACGCACAAAAAAATTTCCCTAATGATTTAATTGCTGTTCCAAGCAAAAACTCTGCAGTTAAAAGTAATAGCATGCTCATTTTATAGCATAGACACACACACAAAGCTGGCTACTCTTTGATGGAAACCAAAAAGCCACCAAGGTTCCAGAAAAAGGACTGGGGTAGGTTTTTCTTTTGGGTAACAAGTGTTTATACCAACTTGACACCCCAGTGAAATGGAGCAGGAAGCAGCCAGTTTTACGAGATGATGATTACAAATGCTACATCCTCTTTGTGAAATTATTGGGGTAAATTTTTTTTTTTCCAATGAGGTATTAATCCCCCATAAGACTTGGCTAAATTTTACAGATCTGCTGAAAACTGTACATCTGCATCACACTAACTTCTTTTTAAGTGTCCCCACAAAGTAGTAAACACACACCTCCTGCCCCAAATAAAAAGCAAAGGCACCACTAATTGAGGAGAGATACAGCCCAGCCTCAAACTGAATCACCAGCAGTGGAAACTACAGAGAAAACCACAAGGAGCAACACAAATGAAGAACACCCAGATGAGTAAAAGGAATAAGAACTGTGATGTTGCTTCCTCCAGCTGTGCAAGTGCTTAAGTAATAAGCACATGACCTACTGCAGGCCTCTGCAAGGACAAGAGGCCAACACAATGCCCCTAAGAGTCACAGGGCTGGCCAGTTCCATCATGAGTAATGAGAGCTCCAAGGAAACACAGGCATTTCCTTCCCTAATTCTCCTAACACCCACCTCCAGGGTCTCAAAATGGTCAGCAACAGCACTTAGTAAGGAAAGTACCCAAGAGTCAGTCATGTCATCTACCCTGAGTGTAAGCAGAAGGCCACTTGGGCTGGTCCAAGTTTTCATCTACTAGAATTAAAAACTTGCTAGTGAGCTTCCAGCATTTCTCATCGAATGCACTTCCTTTTGGAAGGGAATGAAAAAAGCAACCTTAAAGCAGTGAAAGAAGGTCACAAAGAAGCCACATCAATAAAGTCTGTAAACAAAACAGGGAGGGATACTGTGTCAGCTATAGAATTGAGTGGTTATTATGAATGGAAATCAAAAAGTACTGCTAGAACATCTCATCTGGAAAACTGATGAAACAGATTATTTATTATCACTCCAAGTGATACACTACAGCTTTTCCTCTCTAAGTCTCCTGCAAAGCTGCTCTAAGTTTTAAACTTAATTGCATGCTTTTTAGACTGAACTCGTGATAACCCTTCTGAACTCCAACAACAACAATAGCAGTCTTGACAGCAAAGATTTATGTTGTTGGGTATCAACCTCCCAACACCCCTGTATCACCACAGCTTTCATTTGGGATTCATCCCAAAGCATCTTGGAGCCATCCAGGTAGAGACTGATCTGCAAACAGATGCAATATCTGCCTGGCCAGCAGATACCTGTGGTGATCCCGCAGAGATGGCTGTAAAAGGTCATCAGCCTGAACACACAGAAAGCTAGGGCCCAGCAGTCCACTCTCACCCATTTTTTTCCCCCCAGAATTAAGTGAAACATCAAAGGTAATGTAACCTGTAATCAGAGCAAGTATTTTCTCAGCATGGAAGAAGCAGGTTGATTTAATTCCTGGCACCTGCTTATAGGAACACCTACCTGCTCATGGAGGAAACTACCTTAAATCCTACCAGAGCACTTGCTGTGTCCCAGGCTGTCTGGGTTCCAGCCCATTCTGAGAAGTGATTTGGACCACTGCAAGGAAAACAGTTACTGTCTCTCCATACTAACAGCTACTGCTCTTCAAATCATTCATAAAGACAGGGATTATAATCTATTTTTATAAAAATTTGTAAGTGAAAACATAGGACTAAGGAGAAGGCTTTCTTCTAGTTGCTTATGTATAATTCACAATTGCTTCCTGGCTCACATATGTAATAATTAAAGATGACCAGTATTATATCACCATTATATATAAGCAGCAGATTAAAGGTGCCAAGAGAGCCATTAAACCCAAATTACCAAAAGTGCACAATTCGAGATAGCTGGCCAAACACCCTGCTGAGGTCAGGATCCAGATAAACTTGAGACACGATGATTCAGGTGAATGCTGTTTTCACAGCAAACATGTATTTATCATTGGCAGACATACTGCATTTTTAGATAGTTTTTAACACAGTAAAAGCAATGTATTCTGACAAAATAAAACAACAGGAAGCAAGTTGTGCCAGAATTGTGAAGATTAATACCCTTTCATACCACTTAGGTTTTTAACTATTATTACTGCATTCCTCTCAATTTTTTTTCCAGCAAAATTTTAGACATATTTTGACTTTTAAAACATGTAAATTCCCTATTTCCAGCACTGGTCTGGAATAAAAAAAAAATTGTTTCCTTCTCATCATCCCTCCTTTTATCCTACACATTTCTCCTAATTTGATTTAATGGTTGTAATGATTTAATGGCTATAAACTGAGAAATTAGCAGCCACTGGAATCAAAATGAGGAGAGTTTAATTAGAAATGGCCTCAGTTCACACTGCTCTGACAGTACTTCCAGAACTGGACATGAACAACTACAGGTGCTTCTTTAAGCAGAGGAGTCGCCAGCCAAGGGTATGTGAAAGCAAACTGACATAAATATTTATGGCAAGACCATAAAACTTTTTTTGCTACTTCACTATATGGGACATAAAACTCATTATCTCTAAGGAGTTGAGGGTATTTGAAAACTTCCGTGAGCAAGGCCTTAGCTAATGGAAGGAGTTAAGGAAGGACCCCATGAAATCCATTCAACAGGGTAATCAATCACCCCACACCTCACTGACATCCTAAGCAAGTGATGCCAGAGAGCAAGAAAGAAAGGGACCCCATAAACCAATGCCATTTAGAAGATAAATCTTCTCAAACCTTGCTTAGAAGGATGTTGGTTTCTTTCCTGACTTCTTATTTTCTAGGATACCTATCAATTACCCACCATCCTGAACAAAAAAAAGAGATGGAAAGTAATTACAGAAACATACCTCAAAATAGGAAATACTTAGTATTATTTTATGAGGAAGTCTAACAATTTCCTAGCAAGTGTTAGGAAAAAAAGGCACACTGTGTTTTTTGTGTGTGATGTACGTGCTCCAACATATTTAAGCAAGCAGGAAATGCAGCAGGGGCAGCAGCTTGTCTGTACAGCTTGAGGTATAACCTCATAATGTAAATAAACATCTTTGCAGGAAGCATTTTGTCTCCTCTTCTTTCCTAAGGCCTGCACTGCACTCCTAAGATAAAATACCTAACTAGCATGGAAAACTGATATGGATCAGCCAAGTGTTGGCAAAGCCACCAAACTTGTGTTACACACTGCCACCAGGTCCCAAATGCCATGGGAAGGATGTTGGAGCTCAAAGTGGTTTAACCATTGTTCTATGGTTTTCCAGTTTTGATCTGTGATGTATTTTCTTCCCCCAGTCAGCAGTGAAGAGTTACCTACCTGAAATTAATGATTTAGGCACCACCCAGCCCTGCTTACTAATTATGAAAAGTTAACGAGTGCTGGCTATCCAGCATCTTCGTACCAGTGTTCCAGCCTGCTATCACTGTAATGAGAGTTTATTCCATTTTGAAGGTCAACAAAACTTTACCTTTGGATTTTTGGGGAGTTAAAAAAAAAAGAAAAAAAAATAAAAATAAAAGAAGCAAGGAGATGCAATCACCATAATCAAAGTCCCCCCCTCTGAGAGCATCTTGCCCTGCTGACTCACAGCTAATAGGGTATTTGAGAGAAATATTAATATTTACAGAGGATCCAAGTAAAGCAGCAGGCTTAGAGGCACCCCAAACACAAAGCAGGGCAACCCAAGGCATGCAACCAAAGTACTGCAGGCGTCTCAGAAGATCTGGCCTCTGTTGCCAAGTTTCTTGTATGTCCTTGGATAAGTTACCTCTTTGTGCCTCATTTCCTCACCTTCTCAGCTCAGAGCAGCCCTCTCAAAGCCATGAATGCCTTGGATGCACTCACACAGCAAGGCAATGAATGGTGCAAGTGAAACTGATCCTTCCTCCTTTAACCCTGATGGATTTGTTAATAAAGCAGTCACCATTTGTCAAAACAAAATGGAGCAGAAAACTGCAGCAAAGTGATAATTTAATTTCTAAATGAGATTCAAGGACTGCATTCAGCCCTCCCAGCCACTGCTGCTTTGCATACATTTTCCTGGAACCCACTGTGCTGAGTAGTGCAGCATCTGTCCCCTATCTTGTTGAGACCAGTATCAGTGCACTAAAGAGTCAGCTAAATGAGGGTGTGAATTACCTCGGCTTATCTCAAGCCGATCCACTGACTCAAGTAATGAAATCTGAAAAAAGCAAGCAGGTTTTTAACTTTGTCATGCATGTATCAAACGTGGAGTAGAAATCCCTCCAGAAGTGCCAAACCCGCCAGTATTTCCTCCAAGCCCTTACTAACAGAGGATGATGTATATCCCAAGAGGAGCAATGCAGTTACACTGTTATATTCCATGTAGTAACTTCGAGTACCTCTGTGAAGGATTTCCCAAAAACTGGATGCATCATAAATTTCCAGGCTTTCTAACTTACTCAGCCTAACCCTGAAGGCTGCTATTCTAGATCTGGGGAACATCAGAGCTCTCTCAGGAGAGTGTGAAGCTGTTGTTGGTGCAGTTTGGCTCACTGCCATCCGGTGCCTGTCCCACAGATCCCGCTGCTTCAAATCTCCTCCCTTTGCCAACAGAAGACATCTTCTGAAGCCCTAGAAGGTGGTGGTGGGCATCCAGAGTTTGTTACATCATGTTACATGGATACAATGGACACAAAATGTTTATTCCTATGAAGTTTGGTCTTCTTGTTGGAAATTTCAAGTCAAAATCCAAGTAATCTTCCTCTTTTTCAATATCCTGCCTCCTAGTACCTTGCTTCAATCCCCTGCTACCAGAGTTAAGCAAGTTTTCTCAGATTGAATGCTACAGTATCTATGGTCAACCTGAAGGTATTTTCCATGCTTTTTTCATGCCATCCAGACTGAGAACAGGACTGAGGTAAAGAGGTTCTGCTGAATCTCTTGGACTGTTACTGTGAAAGCCTAACACTGACAGGGATTAAGTCTGAGATCATTTTTAGTCACAGATTCCTCAATACTTCTCTTCCTCTCATCCCAGTACTGATTTCCATTCCCACACCTCCTTGGAAGCCAGGACTGAATACACACAACCCCCTCCCAGCTCCTTATACTCCACCGTGTAATCTTCCATCCACTTTCAAAAGCATTTGCCATTTTACATGTTTGCTATATCCTTTATTCTCCAGCCCTGGCTACAAATTCCAAAAGACAGGCAAAGCAGCCTCTGTCTATATGGCACCAAGCACATCTACAGTGCAGCACTGTGTAAATAAAATGAATTCTCTTAAGTCAGAAAAAACCCGGGGTATTTTCAATTAAACCATTAATATCCAAGAATGCAGACACAGCACTAGAGAAAGAAAAAAGGTGTCTACAAGTTTTAATCAAGCCAGAAACTCACAGAGAAGCATATGCATTCTTATGCAAATCCACACCAGACATCTCACATCTGCCGAAATGGGTGTCGTTTTCCCACAGTTTGCAGAATTAATGTGTTTAACTAAGTGCCTGCCAGTGCTTGCAGTGTAAAAGCTAATTTCTAATGGGGTATTCCCAGTTGGAAAAAAAAACAACCCAAAACACCTTTAGATAATAAAGGATCTAAATCTAGGACTTGGTTTTACATTTACTAAAGTGCAAAGACCCTTTCACCTCCAAGAGCTCATTACTTGCACTGCTCCAACTTGCTTTACAATTTAAAAGAATCCCGACTCTTGGAGAAGAGCCTGTCTATATTTTTGTGACCTTTTGAAACCCTGTTAAAGAGAATTAACAAACGCTATTCCCTCCTGATCACTTTTATAAAGGCATTCTGAGATAGGAGGGAGCCAAAACACACAAAGGGCTTTGAGAGAATTTTACAAACCGAAACGCAGCAATATTTCTTTTCACTTAGTTACTTTCCTTGCAGATACAATTTGTACTTCCATGATTACTATATGTCTTCACAGAGGATTTCGAAAGAATTCAGATGAGTGCTTAACTTCTGACCCTGAGGCTAAAAAGGCATATATGTCAGAAAATTCTGAAATCTCAGCTATTTTTTATAAAAATCTATAAATATCAGTTAAAAGGAATCCATGATCTCATAATAAGTCAACAGGTCACAGTTATACTCTTCTTATCTTCCCTTTTTTTTCCCCTATTGTTTAAAAATAGGAAACAGCACCACATGAAAACGTTCAGCCAGAGATAAATCATGTGACTGAAATACAGGAGTCAGGAAACCAGTGTTTTAAAATAATGTCATCCTCATTTTCCCCAGCATACTCTACTATTGTTGATGCCTCCAAATATTTAAGTGACTTAATAAATTAGTAACCTAGGCAACACGTGCAACAACACAGCCAGCTGAAGGAGTCCAGCTAAAAACTCCTGAAAAGAAAAATATTAAAACTTCATTTATGTATAAATTCCTGTCAGTGTTCCTTAAAAAGAAGAAAGGCAAACACCTTTAACGTCAAAGGACTGATTCTGCAATAGGATTTTGGAGTAAAGCAACCAAGGAGAAAACAGGCTGTGTCCAGCCCTCAGCTTCATTCCAACTCACCTCTGCCATTGCGCAGGAGAATGAGCAGAGAGGATCCGTAATTCACCCCCTGCATGCTTGTAAGAATTCCCTGGAGTCAAAAAGGGCTATTACAGGAGCTGTCATAGAGCAGGCATGAGCAGATCACCTGTAAGAGCACTTCACTCATCTTTTGATATTCCCTACTGCTGGCTGGCAAGTGAAAGCAGTATCTCTGCCCACAGCACACATGACTGTTTTTCATCTGTAGCAAACACAGTCACTTAAAACGTTGGTTTTGATTAAACTCTGCCTTTTATAACAAGGCTCCAACTAAAATACATTTTTACTTATCATCTCAACAAAACTAACAAAAGCTCTATGATGTCGGTATTCAACGTCTGTCCTTCATTTGGTACCTGAAGGCTATGATAAGGTCAAATATCACCACAGCAGGCATTGTCCAAATCCTCAGGAAATGACATTTCCCGGCCCAACAAAGGTTTATCTTCCAAGCCTGCTTTTGCACCATCTTTCTGGGGGAGTTAAAAATAAGCCTGTTGATCAGAAGGGAAAGAAATGCTCATGAACACTGACCTTCTCTCTTCTCCAACACAACACTGGCTGCACAGACGCCGTGCAGCCCTCCAGCTCCCTTTCAGCTTTCCAGAGTCTCGGCTGCACCTTCACTTATCTCCGGTTAAGTCCTTCCTAAAAGCAAATATTCTCCTCCTGCAGGGAATTGCAGCTCCATAGCCACGCAGAAAGGCAGCAGTATACAAACCCCAGCCCAAGTGACTATCTGCACAGGTCTCAAGGAGGAGAAAACCGTCAGTAACAGCCATCTCACCTATCAGATTGCCTCACTGCCTGGCTACAACGGGGGTGGGTTTTTTTTTTTTTTGTTTTTACATTAACTACACCGTTCCCCCCCTAGACGGCCTCTAGAGTACTTTGTAACTGAGCTTCTGGAGATGAGAGACAAGGTTTGGAGGCAGAGAGGACGGGATCCCCCCCGCCCCGTGTTTCGGGCATCCTCTCCAGGTCCTGCATTACTGCAATGAAGATGCCGCCACCTTGTGGGACCTCCTTGGGCTCGGGGGGCAGGCGGGACGCCGGGCAGGGCTCACACTCCCCATCCCCGCACGCACATCCCAGAAAAAAGTCGGCCAGCAGCATGAGTAGGGCTGGAAGGAAAGGATCTACTGACTACAAGATGCTACTCGTTACCAAAGCCTGTTGGTACCCGTCCAAAGCAAGATGGTTTGGAAATGGATAATCTTTGCGTTTTTAGATGCAGCTGCAAACAGTGGAATTAAACAAGACTATAAAAAGAAAAGGTAAGTATAAAAAACTACTTACAAAGTCATGGTGAGGCAGGCTGTAAAGAACCAGAAACCCCCCAGAAAAGAGTTAAAATCATTGATATAAAAGAGCTGAGCAAGGCAGTCAACAGACTGCTGGAATGGATAGCTCACAGAAATTGGGCTTTTGAATTGAATTTCACATGATTAGGAGATGCTTCTGCTTAGTGCCCAAGCCACAGGTATTTTTTAATCTCCATATGACACCACATTCATTACCGTGGCTTCAGTCCTGAGCAGGAGTCTGGTATTTTCTGAGGGCCAATGCTCCTGAGGGCCTGGAACTCAGGTTTGAGGCAGCCAAGAGATGTTTCTGTCTGGTTGCACAGGGCTTTTTCTGGAGTTACAGCCAGTGAAGCTCTGTCTGCAGACTGATATCCATGAAAAGGCATGGAGCCCTTCTAGCCTATGCTTGAAGAGCCTTCTCCCTCTGCCAGGAAAAAGAGGGGTGAGGAGGGTCATTCCAGCAGTGAGGAATGTCTCCAGACTGCCTGCAGGATTAGAGGGCAAGGTGATGAAAGAGTCCACATTCTATCTGCAGTCGAGTTTGTACAACCACCATTGCCTTTTAGCACTGCTGCAAAAAGAGAAAGACATTTCCTAGTCCAGATAAGGCCCCAGAGCAACAGTGTCTATTTGCAGGATGAGCACTCAAGAACAGACTCTTCCCTGTGCTATTTTTTACATATTGCAGCAACTCTTCTTTTGCAACTTTAGCACAGGAGCTTTTGCAGTGAGCTTAGAGCAGGCACATCATCAATTAATCTGACAACCCCATCACAGAAGTTTGCAACCTGTTTAGACACAGACTGTACATCAGGCAAAAAATGATTCTGCCCCATCACATGCAACATTTAACACCAATGCTGTGATGCTGGCTTTGGAATTCATTCCTGCAAAATCCATGGATGTTCAGTCAGCCACACCAGGGAATGTAACTGCCCTGTTTCCACACTTAGCAAGAAATGCTATTCAGTTATTACCCTGCCTCCTCCTCACAAAACCTGTTTCAAAGAGCAGAGAAAAAGAGCTTGAAACGAAGGTGGAGGCTTTCAAAAGTCAGTTATCACTTTTAGAGAGAGGGGGGGAAAAAAAATCATAGCATTAATACAGGCAAGACACCTCCCCCCTCCTACCCCTTGCACACATGCCACGAGTCTGAATGGAAGCCGCCACCCAGAACACATGTCAATACATCTTTTACAGAAACATTAGTTGTGTGTCAAAACCAGTTTTTGGAAACATCATCTAACAGCGCTCACATGATTTGTGTTTCACGAGCAATTAAACCTATCACTCTGGCAAGCAAATCTGCTGCTCCTGTCCACTATTCAAACATCAGGTTAGAGGAAACTAATTATATTTCAAACTCTGTCCATGGGTAAGGAAACTGTATTTCCATGATAATGTCCTGGCTAATTCACTTAAGCAGAAGCTGCTGAACCTCCAGAACACAGAATGAAACAGCCACCCTTGGAACTAGTGCAGCTAAGGCAGGAAATGCAAAAATAGCCAGACTGTGATTTAGATCTTGTAGTGAAGTCAGACAAGACCTCAGTGTCACACTGAAATCACATCCCAGACATTGTAAAGTCCTACTGTATTCTCATCACTGTCATACTGCTGGCAAGCCGCAGAGACCAGCAATGATGGGACTTCACTGCTAAATTCTTTTCTCTGTGCTAACAGATGAAGTTTTACAGGCTCTGCAACCAGACCAGCTCCCCTCATGGCAGTAATTACTTCTTTGGACAAGTGGTTGGCACACCACTGCCAAGTAGAGATGCACAGAAATAAACAGCTGTCTGTCTTTAAGTAGCTGCTGAGCTCTTTTTCTTTAAAATACATGTTTCCACTGCTAGGGAAGCTTTTCAGACAGTCACCTTTCATTTGGAACAACTCCCCTATGCAGCGCTTCACATTCACAGAGACGCGGAAAAAAAAATGCAGTGACATCAAAAGCTGTATTTCTTACTATGCCATGCCAGAAAATGCTTCTCCACTTCTCATGTGCTTGATATTCCTTCCCTCCCCCAGCCATTCATGGTGAAATAATTAGTGTTAGTGTTCTCATTGTTTATCAGACAATACAGACAATAAGGCTAAGCTTTCTGCTCCTGTTTTCTTTCGCTATGCTGCTGTGGTTCCTCAAACAACTCTGCAAGGCTTTACTTTTAATCCTATGAATAACACTTGTCATTCATAGGTTTGTAACCCATATTTAGCTGTGCACAAACATGGCACAGTTTCAGCTTGATTCACTGTCCACAAACTTCTCCAGATGTGCTCATGCAAGGAAAAAAAAAGGCTAATAAGCAGGAGGAAACAAACAAATACTAGCTAATCCGATTGCAATTTCTTAGGGAAGGAGAGAAGACACTACCACATCCAATTCTCTGTGAGGGAGAGGGATAATGAGTTGTTTTTAAACACAGACTAGGAATAATTAGTTATTGTCCCTGGGCTATGAGGTGTATTTTCACATGCTTGGAGTGTATGCTGATTTTTATAGCCTGTGAGCTAGCTGGGCCTTGTCACAGTGATTTTCCCCCCATTTATCTAGGCGTTAATGTCAAACTACAGGCACATCACAATGTATGACTTTATCAACAAGCAATGTTCCTCACTGTGGCTAATTTTGAAACCACATTCCTGCTTCCATTCATGGAAGATACAACCTTGGGTAACAATCAGATAGGCTAGTGCCAGACATCCTCTTCTTAAGTACATTCTCATTTTACCTTTTAAAAGTATTCTTAACAAACAAACAAACAATCTGAAGGCAAACTGCTTTCTTCGGAACTCCTCTCCACAACAGCAGAGTGATATTTTTGCGCAAGGCTGCATTTTATAGTCTCAGCTCTAGGCTGGGATTAACAAAAGCAAGGTAGGCAAGAAGCAGCAAGCTAAACACAGTGGAAACTACTGAAAATCCCAAACTTCTATTACAATTAATTGTGCTAAATATAACTCTGCTCATTGATGTACCAGACAGAAAGCAGACAGACAACTTCATCCCACTGCACCAGCTTTTCAAGCTTCCAAAATAAACACAAAGGTTTATTTGAGACCATGCTCTCTAGAAAACCTGCAGCCTGATCTTCCTCATTTGATATGTGTGAAGGCTCAGGCTAGTGGTACTCACAATAATTACTGCCATCAACCAAGAAACGCAGCAGAGCTCTCGCAGATAACTTATTCATGTCATCATTGTGTTTCAGGAATAACACAACTTGTAACAGATCAATGACACAGGTAACAGGGAACATTTGCTTCTAGTTTTACAGGTCAGGGAAAACCTGGAGAATCTTAATGGGATTCAGTACAGGGCATGAAGATGAAAGTGACAATCACCAGCATAAGATTTGTTTAAAAGTACCAATAAAAAGTATTTTTGCAGGTTCTCCATAATCATAGAAACATGAAAGGGTGTGGGTTGGAAGGGACCTTAAAGGTGGTTTTGTTCCAACCTCCCTGCTATGGTCAGGGACACCCTCCACTAGACCAGGTTGCTCCAAGCCCCATCCAACCTGGCCTTGAACACTTCCAGGGAAGGGGCAACAGTAATAATATCAGACAAAGGTAACATGTGCACACACCACAACGGGTACCTTTTGGAGGCTGGCCCATCAAATTTGTTACAGGAGGGAAAACAAAATAATGCCTGAAATGCTCTTCACTCTGAAACGTGGGAGTAATTATCCTTAGATTACCAAGACAAACAAGAGGGAGAGACAAGGAAAAGATAAAACAGAATTTCCACTATTTAGGTGCTGGTCGAGAGATTAAATCCGACTGCACTTCAGCTGAGAGCCTGAACAAACCAGAGGCCCGGCCACATAAATCAAGCTAATTTTAAAAGGTTACATACCAGAGAGAGTTTGACAAAGAAGGGGAAACAACCCCGCGTCCTGCAAGGCTGAAGATCTTAACATCCCTTTTATAAATTATAAAGGTGCCAATTTCACACAGAGCAGTAAGTCTGGGGCGACGGGACCCACCGAATCAGCGCCTCCCAGGCCTTTAGTAGCTCGTTAATACTAATTAGATCCGGGAGTGCTCAGCCCTGCCAGTACCCACATCCCGGGCACACATCCTGGGACTCTGGGCACACAAAAGCTTTGGACGCGGATCCAAACACCGGAGCATCCTGCACCTTGGGAGGGGAAGGCGTGGCGCGGAGCGAACCCGAGGCTCCGGGAACGGGCCGGGGAGGGGGGAGGCAAGGAGCCGTGGGGAATTGGGAGCTTCGGCAGCGGGGAGAAAAAAGAAAGGGAGAGAGAAGTTGGGGCCGGGAAGTTTTCCGCCGCTCCCCGCCTCGGCACCCCTCACCATAGACGCGGACCCAGCCCTGCTGCTGGCACACCGACTCCCGCAGGACGCGGTCCAGCGCGCCGCCCGCCTCCAGCTCCTCCGAGCCCGGCTCCGGCTCCGCGAAGGGCTCTGCCGCCCATGCCGCCGGCTCCGCCGCCGCTCCCGCGGCCGCCTCCATGCTGCCGTGGGGACGAGGAGGCACCACCGCCGCCGCCCGCGCTGCGCCCCGGCCCCGCTTCGCCTCAGTGCGGCTCCATCCCTCCCTCCCCCGGCCCGCCCCTTCCCCGCCCTTCGCGTCACCGCGGGCGGAGCAGCGGCGCCCCGGGCCTGCCCGCCCCTGGCGTGAGGGAGAGGCGGGCGATTGCGGCGGGCTCTGCCTGTGCTGCATTCAGGGCTGCCGGCAGCCCTTTCCCCTGCCTCCGCCTACCCCCGGCGCTGCCTCGCTGTGCGGGGCTTCGTGTGGCTGCCCCGGAGGGGACTCAAGATGGTTGCTCCCCTCAGCCCCTCAGAGAGAGGCGGGGAGGGGGCTCGCGGCTCGGGAGAGGCGTCCCGAAGGAGCACAGATCGGGATAGTCCGGCTGGGCTCGCTTGCCTCTCACAGCGGCCCGCTGCCCCAGTAACGCCACTGGGGTTAGTCACGAACAGCGGCCGCCGTGGAGTTCCCCAGGCTTAGACCTGCGCTCGCACGCCTGACCGAGACTGATAAATCTTTCATGAACTCACACAGGCTGTTTCTCTCAGGTGCATGAGGCGATGTGCTGCAGGGAAACGAGGACAACTGGATTGATTAAGTGCATTTCATTTAGGAGATTTGCGGGCTGGTTTGTCCTAAATGTGTACTTACTGACCTCCCCCAGTGCACCATGTTTCAGTTTTCTGTTTCCCTTTTGTATTTTGGTGGATTTCCCAGTGCTTAAGGTACACGTTCTTTAAAAATCTAGAATAGTTGTGAATAAAGCATGCATCCTGCAGTGTCTTTTAAGTCGTGGCATTGTGACTTGAACTTTCAGGGAAGGTGGGCAAAGGGGTTCACCTTACTTTGGGTTCCATCCCCCTCTTGGACTGACTCTGCACGTGTCCATGATCAATATGAACTGCGTGGGTTCAACCAAGCAGTAAGATCCAGTGATTATCTCCATTAGCACAGGCTGTTTCCAAGGGCTCACCTCTGTACACAAAGGCACTAACAATTTTTTCTTTATTGAAAGAGTGGTTGATTTGGTGTGGACCTGTAACTGTTACGCTGCCATAAAGTAGATAACAGTTCCCACACCTTCTACTAACCACACTTCTGTCATCTTGTTTTATTTTGCAGCAGAGCAGAATAAGAGGGTTTACGCAGCAAGTTGTGGCTGAAGAACAGCTACTTCACTTAGAAAAGAAGGACTCTAACTCTCTGAGCTCTGTAGCTTGACAGGTCCTGATGCATTGCCCAAACATGAAGGTTTTTCTTAAGAGTTCTGAAAAGCTCCTCTTGGGAGCTGAGGACTTGTAAAGTGGCAGTGAACAGTGTCCTCCTGATCCAAGTGAGTTGGAGCACCCGCACACCAGATAGTTGTGTCTGTGATGGAAGATGCATTAACTATTTCAGTGGAGCAAAAAAGTCCTGCCAGCCCCATGATTAATTAATGAAACCTCATTTCTGTGAGTTTCTGTCTCATGCTTGACTGAGAGCTTGACCTGAATCTTGCCCTACAACTCGGCCATTCTCTACCCAGCTGGGGGAGAACATGATGGGTTCTGCCATGGTGGGCATATGCACCCAGCTGCAATTTCCAGGCTGAGTTGGAAAACAAAGAAACCTCCTCCTGCCAAATGTTAGGTTGTTTCATGATTGGCAGAACTGGGGTAGTCCAGTTTCCTACAGATTCATACCTGATATGGGGCAGAGGGTGGACACGACACCCTGGGTGAAGAGGCTTGTAGGATCTCACTAACCAGGATTAGCTCTTGGACCTTTATCACTCTGTTTATTTTGTTTAAAACAAACCAGTGAGTTTGGCACTTCCTGAGGTTGCAGAAGGTAAGAGACAGGACCAAGGGAAAGGAAGATCCAGTGAGTTTAATGGTGTCAGCCTTGATTTTTGGGAAAAAGGGATTTTAAAACTACCTTTTTAACAAGGAAGAGTGAAATCTGCCGAGGATTTGACCCTCCATCACTGTGATGGGTGATTCTGCACAGAAGCAGCATAGCTGGGACACCCACTAACATTTCCTTGCTCCTTCCCACCCTGAAACATGTTCTTCAGTATGGTTTCCAAAGTTCTAGGAGTTGAGGGTGTGCAGGATACTCCTTCCAGAGCAGACATCTGCATAAATTGCCATAATAATACCATAAAGCAGTAGGAAAAGCAGTTTTCCCCTCCTCCATGGTCCCTACCCCTGCTCATTCCCAATCCTCCTGATAATTTAAAATATACACATTCTCCCAGCTTATCATTTAGTGGCCACAATCCAATGAACTCCTCAAGGGTTTCTCCTCCTACTCTCAACCCCCTTCTTGCTGCCAGCCTCCCCGAGACATCCCCATCCCTCAACAAGCCTGGGCTCTTTCCCTGCTGCAGGAAACTTGCACAAGTGGACACAGTGGGAAAAGGGGGATGAGGCTGCTTTGAGAAGCAGGAGAGGAGCTGGCGTGTTGTGAGGAAAGGATGTGGCTGGTAGGCTTCTGCCAAAACTAGAGTTTAAAAAAAGCTGCTGCACAATCCTGGGACAACGTTTACACAGGAGCGGCACAAGACAGCAGCAACTGGTTCCCATCAAGTGGGGACTGGTTGTATCTGCAAGTATGATCAAGCCATCCGAACAGCAAGGTCTGGAAGGACTGGCTAGTGTGGTTTCTGAAATTCACATGGCAGCAGAAGACAAAATCCATTCTCCAGCCTTTATTTGTGGGGTTTTGGGGCAACATAAACAATACTAAAGTGCAGGGATGACTAAAATAGGAAGGCTGGTTTTGCGGCCATGACAGGAGCAAAAATAGACATATTTTATAAATAAAGATGTCCTGGAAATCAGAGACTTCCAAGTTTCATGCTCACCAATTCAGCTATTCTGCCTGGGAGTCTTCTCCACCAGTAGTGCTCAGGGGATTTGTGAAGGCGTAAATGAGCAGTAATATAAGCACATGCATGAAATTCCCTTTGTGTAAACCAGCCCCATTAGTTGATCCACTTGTGGATGTCATTTTAACCCACAGACTCCAGTCTGGGGCTGCTCAGGGCTGGGGGATTACTCAGAATAGGTTAAATCCATGTATTTGAAGAGAGCTGCATGTGTATTTTCATGAAGCCCAAGACTGCTGTATGTGTTGTAGAAGAAATCAAAGTACACCAGTGTGACTTGGGAAAGGAAAGCTTTTGAGCTGACCTTCTTCCAGGAGAATTAATTCATGTCTTCAGAAGTGAGCAAGTCTCACTTCAGTGATCTTATCTCAAAAAAGAAAAGGCAATAAGAAAATGAGAAGAGACGTGGACAGTGGAAGTGATGGGATAGATACCATACGAGGAGGAAAGACTAGAAAAACAAGGAGACTCCAGTTTGGAAGAACAAGACCTTGGGGCAAATAATGACAGAGAACTCTGAAGAGGTCAAGAGAGGTCTGGTATGGACCTGGAATTCTTTTTCCCTTTTCTTCACAACACAAGAACATGGAGAGAAATGTTCAGGAGCCAGGCCTGAAGCAGACAAAAGGAAGTACTTTTTCACACAACACATAATTACATTGTGGAACTTATCGCCACAGGATGTCATGGAGGCCAAAAGTATAAATGAATGAGAAAAAAAAAAACAAAACAAAAGGGATTACACAAAGTCCTGCAACCTCCGGCTTAGGAAGTCCCTCAACTGCTGGTTACCAGGAGCCAGGAGGAAATGCCGGAGGAAGGATCACTTTATACTCTCCCTCTTCGGATATCCCTTCCTAAGCATCTGCAGCTGGCTGCAGCCAGGGTCTAGTTGTTGCCCAAGGTGGACGTTTATTCTGAGCCAGTCAATGTTTAAATCCTCCTGGGAACTCCCTTACAGATGGAGCCTTAGGGAGCAGGGGCATCTCCTGGAGAGATACAGGAGTGACCTCTAATTTTGTTACCTGCAGCCTGATGCAGTCACAGCAAAGTCCACTGTGGCCACTCTTTGCTGATTTAGGCTGGTGTAATTGAGGCCAGATTGAGCCCTGGAACCTTCAGAGAGACTCTTCCGCTTTCCCTGCCCCTGGGATTAAGCACTGAAATCTCTGAGCTAAAACCCTCTTTGAACGGGGATGGCAGATAATGCGCAAACTGATTAAAAAAAAAAAAACAGCACTGGGGAAAGTTAAATATTAAAGAGCCAAGGCCCAGTTTTAACTGCTGCTGCCATCCCTCCTTCATCTCATGCCAACTGCCTCCAGGATACACGTGCTGACACTGAATTTCTACCTCACAAAAGCGGCCACAGCATGGGCTTTAAAACTCAGCCCATTAATACTGGGATAGGAAGCAGAAAAATAGAACAAAGGCAGCAAGGGACTCCTCTGGTTCCCACTCTGACCATGCCCGATCCATCCCTGCAGCATCACAGGGCAGAGTACTCCTACCCCAGCGAGGCATTTTGCCCCTTTGACTTCCCAACATGAGTTGGTCTAAAATATTTTGCTGCCCACTTTTCCCTGCTGTAACTAAATTATAATTTCCACTAGCAGAGAGGAGGGATTTAGAAGAAACATCTGGTCTCATTTCATCAGGATAACAGCTCCATCTCTATTTATACACACGCTGGGATCATTGTGACTCTCAGCTGTTCTTCTCCCGACAGTGCCTTTCAAGCTGCCATGCCCTGCCTCTGTTGGGCAGGCACCGGGTCGAGGCCAAACTTCTGCCATGTGAAACAGGAACCAGACCCAAAAATGTGGGCTTGTGAGAGCTTGTCTCCTCCACACTTGGGCCTTGCTCTCTGCCAGGTTGCTGACAATGTGCCTTGATGGATGGTTGCTCCTGTCCTTGTATCCTGCTGGGGAGAAAACAGGGAAAACCCATCTGACTAGACAGTTTGCTGGAACTGAATGATATTTAAGGTCCCTTCTGACCCAAACCATCCTATGACTAGAAAATAATTTTCTTGGTCATCCCAGAGACTTGTTGGTCAGGGATCAGGCCTGCAATGAGTCAATATTATTGGTCTGAATACACCAACCTCAATAGTATTAATTTTTCTCTCAAATCACAGTGTAGATTTTGGAGGACAGCTTGGACCATTGAGGAAAGACCAACTGGCTTTTCTCTAAGGTGTTAGCAAATAAACTGTGACCCTGCAGAGACACTGGAAGGTCAGGGACCCTGCTTGGGAAAGCAGCATGTCCTACTTAATTCAGCACAGTGGGAAAAATCCACTCTGCTGCCTTCCCTCCAGAGCTCACAAGGCATCACATCTCATCCAGCATGTTTATAAAAACCCTCAAGTCAAATGGCCAAGTACCTGGAAAATTACCATGTGGCACATTCAGGAGCAAGTCTCCATCTAAAAGGAACACTCATACCCTGAATGATGAAGGGCTGTGGGTTTGCATTAATCATCTCAAGCTGGTCTATCCCACTGCCCTGGCTTTTCCCTCAAAACAGGCTGTGCCTCTGCTCCCATCCTGATCCATTTATAGCCCCACGTGCCCCCAACAAACAGCTATTTCAGCATCACTCCTCCTCCTCTTTTCAGCATCTCTGGACTGTTCATTAATTATTTTCTTACACTCAGCTTCTAAAGGAGGAACCACTCAGAGGCACAGGGTTTGTGTAACCGGAATGAAACCAGCATTTTCAGATGCTCCTATTGATTGAACTAAGGTTGCAAATTCCCTGGAGCAGGGTTAAATTTCACCCTGCATTTATACCCTCTGATGTGATACTGCCCCTTCAGTGTACTCCTTCAGAATGCTATTCTCAGCTGAGGTTGAGTAGATCAATATTTGTTTACTCAGCTTGGGTCTAATTTTCATACATGCTGGGTAATCCAAGTCCACCTGAAAGCAGCAGAAAGGGCCACTCCTGCCTACTGCATGAAGGATGTGGACCCTGCCTGAAACACCAGCCTTTTTGGAGCAACTTGAGGCAGGAAATATGACTCAGTCTTGAGAGAACATCATCCAAATATAAACCCTGGTGATGCTGTGGACAGTCCGGGCTGAGGGGTGACCTGAACCCATGTGAGCTCTTCACTTCCATGACTTTTCTGGCTGAGAAACATTTTTCTTCCTCATGTGAGTCACTCCTTTTGTGACATATGAAGTATTTTGGCAAAATGTGTCAGAAGTGCACCAAACCAGCCAATTTCTATGTAATTGTTGAGAAACATTCTCTCAACCAAAGCGAAACTATTCAAAGGAGATCAGGGGAGCAGCCTGAGATAGCAGCACCTTATCTTTCCAACAGGATGTTCTTAGGGTGAAATGTGTCTTCATCCCAACCCCTTTATAAAATAAAGTAAATGTGAAGGCCTGTGCAGCACTAAATGTAATTTTTTCCCCTCTTCATGGGATTTGGGGAGGAGGGAAATGGAGAAAGGCTGGCATTGGAATAGAAAGGTCTGATTTTGGATCTTCTCTTCGGAAACAAAGCTCAAGGAATAGCTGGATGTGGCCATGCTAGGGTACTTGAAATCTGATTAAAGGCTCTCACAAGTCAGCACAGAACCCTTGTTAAAAAGGGTGGAGGTTCCTCTCTGTCTGCTGGAGCTGCTGAAATCCTCTTCTATGACAACACATCCCTTCACCTTGCAGGTCAGGAATATCCAGACATAAAACATCCTTCAGCTTGTCAAAAGCAGCCAGCTGCCTTTAAAGCCCAAATGACTTTTTTTTTTTTTTTTTAATTTCTCCTTTTAGTAGTGGCTGCCTGTCTGTTGCTGCTCTGACTTTAAAACAAAATAACCAGTCTCCAGCAACCTTCAGAACAGATCTGTAAAACTCTCCAACTGACTCTAACAAGGAAAGGCAAGATAGTGACAAGCCTGCCAGCTCTTCATATGCTGTATCATCTTCACAGAGCCCAGGACTGGCATTTAAAAATGTAGCCTTTGAACAAGTCCCTTTTTTTTTTTTTGTGATAAAGCTGGTCCCCAGGACAGTGGGAAGGTGACAGCAACAGATGCTGTTATTAGTGCAGAAAAGGTCATGGTATGGACATAGCATCAGTGAAAGGCTGCAGTTACTGGACTGTAACTCAGCCAAAGAGGTTTGAGTTTGAGTTTGGTCTTTGAGCAAGAAATGAGGCCAGTAAGGAAAGAATTATTTATTTGTCTCTATTTTTTCTTGTCAGGCTCCTGGTTAGATGACTTGGCTTGAGCTTTGAGCAAAGAGTGATCGCTAGATTTATCTAGATCTCTAGAATCATGGGCTTCTTTCTCATGGGCTGCCTGCATTACAAATACAACCAACTTCCCACTGCCGTATTTCTGTTCACCCTTGCCCAAACAGATGGGTTCCCTTCCTTCACTATTGTGAGCAGAGGCAGATGCAAATAAATAGGCACTTGTGCTCTTTTGTGTGGTTACCTAGAGAGGCTCTTGTTTGCAAACAAAGGCTGTACCAGGACACAAATAACCTCGTTTGGTGTAGCCTGGAGATAGCTCTTCATTACAAATACAGTCCTGGGGTTCTCCACGCTCCACTTCCACATTTACCACGGGATCATTCACCAAACAGGAGGGATCAAGAGCACTGTGAGACGCTGGCACTTCAGAAGGAAGGAGGAGCAAACTCCTTCTCTCCCCTCCCAGTCCAGCAACCCATTGTTCCTTGAGATGTTTGAATAAATAAAGGAAAAAAACACTGCTCTACAGCTTGTAACAGCTTACACACACAAATACAACATCCAGCCTGGGCTGTGAGCAGACCCTGACAGTTGATACACATTCTCTTACACCACAAACGAGCTTCTTGTGGTTTTACAGGGGATTGGATGCAAGTTTGGGGAATTTCCTCCTGGACCCCACAAAAGTACTTGACTGGAGCTGCCAGCTCTCATAGCGAAGTCCACCCCTGTGTCCCACTAGGAGGACACCTGCAAAGATGCTGGGTTGGAGATACATCCCTGCCACTCACCTGTGAACCTCCTGGGAGCAGAGCTTATCCCACAGGCCATGGTGGGTCTTAGTCCAGGAGCAGGCATCACAGTGACATGGAAGAGATGCTCAGTCCCTGTTAAAAACACAGAGATCATTAAAGCTTTCTGCTGATGCTTGTGGTTGTTCACGCCACATTTAAAATAAGATGCAGAAATCCCAGAACTGGGCTGCACGAATTAAAACTGAGTCTCAGTGCAGGAATGGTGGAAAATGGCTACATGGTGCTGGTCACAGCAGCCCTCCAGCCCTAAGAGAGCAAGGAGAAGATTTGGGAAAGTGGTTCATAGGCAGGCTGAAAATCACAGAAACATCCTGGGCACTTGAGAAGAAGCATCTGAACAGCTACACCTCCACTGAACACAGGGATTTAAGCACATGACAGCCACCACAATCAGAGCAGTGATGTAGCTTTGTGTTTCTGAGCTGTGTTCTCTCATGAGGAGAAGGTCTGGGCTCCCTTGGTTGTCATGTGGGCCTCAGGTCTCAGGCCTTTGTTTTTCCTGCCAGGGTCTCTGCAATGAGCATCAAAAATGTTCTCTCCCACTGGGTGATATAGTACTAACCTTCCTGGATATTCATTTGAAGAGATGAGCAGCAATCCCTCCAGGAGGTACCTGCTGCTCATGCTGTGTCTACAGAGCGTTTGGGGCATCAGATATCCCAATTAAAAGTGTCCCAGGAAAAAAATACAGCCATGCTTTTCCAGGAATAAAGCAGGCATCTGGAGCACACATGACAGGAGTGCTGTCCATACAGGAAGGGAGAAAATCCTGAAGGCAATGAGCAGACTGGAGCAACACTCAGCTGCTGCAGCACAGGGAGAAGACCAGAGGCACAGGATGGTACTCATTTTACAGTCCCTATTCTTCCCTTGATTACAAGCTTAAGTGATGGGTAATAAAGATGATCCAAAACAAATAAATTGAGCTGCTGCTGTAATTAAGAGGCTTTTCTGCATGCAGTGAGCCAGACCCACCTGTGTCATAGTTCAGCAGAAGCCAGGAGGGTTCCACAGGGAATTTGTTTCAATTGCATCTGAACTGCTTCAAAGGTGGAGCTGACCATCCTGTTTCCTACACTGCCTGCCAAGAAACACCAGTCTGTCCCCCAGACAGTGATCCTGGGCAGGGGCACAGTCATTCACAGACATTCAAGTTGGTTACATCTGCCTTCATGGCAGGTACATTCAGGTGAGACCTTCCTTGCCAATGGGAGGGAATCTGAAAGCTAGTGGGAAGCAGCATTTGTTCCTCTGAGAAGAAAACACCACAGCAGTGTCACTTGGTAGCTGTGGCCCTGGTTTTTAATCAGGGCTATACAGCAGAGACAAGAAGCAATTACTGCTGGCCGTATGCTTATTTGATGGATGAAATGAGCTGACAGTCTTCCTGTGGCAAAGTGCAGCAAAAGGCTCTTCAAGTTGTCCACTTCAGCTCACAGGTAAGGGCTGATATGCCTGGCAAGGGCAGATGTGAAGGACAGCGAGAGCCCATGCCGTGATTTCCCTGCAGATGTACAGCTCGAATTCCAGGAGCCTGAGCTCCCAAACCACAGCTATTGCTCCCAAAAGCCTCCACTGCCCTGATGTGCAGTGCCCAGTCCTCTCCGCAGGTACAGTCCAAAGTGTTTAGGGGTCCCTGTGCATGAGGGCAGATTTTTGCCCTAGAAATACTGGGCATCAGGGAGCTGCATTGGGTTTTTTTCCTCCCACCTCTGTATTTTCTATGAGAGTGTACTCTCAGCACTTCTATGACCGCAGCTGATATTTTAAAATCCACTTGGCTCCAGAGAAGAACCAGTTCATGGTCCTTTTGCAGGATTCCAATCCAAGTTGTGCATGACATCTAGTAACAACTTGGTATGTCTAAAAATGGTACCAGCACTCAGCTTGAGCCTGCTCCCTTCCCTTCACGTCACCACAAGGCACCAGGGATAGTGGTAATGACCCCAGTAAGAGAGGCACTCTCTCCCTAAGTTACTAAAACACCACGTATTGGAGCTAATCCTAGAAGGAATTAGAAGGAAAAAGGGGGTACACAGAAAATCTCATACACAGTCACGCAGTGTGGCGTGTCCGCTGGAGTGCTGATCAGGGCACCAATCCTGCCTCTCAGCCCCATTGCTGTTACTTTGCAGTGATCATTGTACTTTGTGGGGCTGCAGAGGAGGGCATGGGGCATCCCACATGACCTGTTCGGGAGCTTTTAGAACCTCCTCTTCAGGAGGCCTGTCCTGGGATGAACACCAGAGCCTGCAGGTGAGAAGACTCCATCCACCAGTGTTTCATAAAGCTCTTACCACTAAAGCTGAGGAGCATCTTTGGAGCACTCCAAATGGTGGTATGGGAGCAAAGATCTTCAGTGCTGGGCTTGGGGGGGAAGGCAAAGAAAGCCCTACTGTGGGGCTGAGCTGCAGGCACACCCAGAGGAGCCAGAGGGTGCTGAAGGGGAGAGACAAATGATGGGGAAAAAAAAGGAAGACAGGAAAAAAAGAAAGGATGCCCTGTCCCAGCTTGGGGGTAGTTAGAGGCAAAAGGGTCACTGCAGCTGCTCACCGTCCTACTCTTGCAGAATTTTATGAGAGGAATTCACCTCTCTTCCTGGTCCCTAGTGCCAGCCAAAAGAGCACTCACATGCCAATGTGCTGTTTCACTTGCAGATAGAGACGCACAGGTGGTGTGATCACCATTGCCAGCTGGGATCTGATCCAGAACAATCAGCCAGCCAAATGTACCCCACACCTGGCACAACATGGGCTGGACAGCCACCTTGGCACAGCCACACCTAACCCCAGCCCCAGGTGGATAGAGTGGAGCAGTAACTGCTGGGTGTGCTGTGGTCATCCTCTTAGGGTCACAGCTGTAACAAATAGCCACACAGATTTCTCCACCCCCAAATTTTTTGTATCATCAGCGCTCCCCCATACGCGTTCCCATCCACCTTCCAGACAGAGAGTTATTGTAAGATGTTTCAGCCCAAGAAGCACATTAATTTCTCTGAAAATAGTTTGCTCAAAAAATCGTGCGCAAGCAGCAGCAGAGCTTTGGAGTGTGAGATGCCCCGAGGGGAAGGGACAAAGCTGTGCTTAAACTCTGGGGTGGAGAATCAGCAGATCAGGGTTCTCATCCCCTGCCTCTGTGAGCTCTGACTCAACCTGTGGCCCCTGAATGTTTGGTTTCCCCACTGGGAAAACTGGTGTGAGACACACTATGGTGGCAGCACGCAGCCCTCTTTTACTGCTGGGAGCCACCACAGGCTTCTGCAAAGGCACATTCTCTCTCTCTCGCTCTCAAAAAAAAAAAAAAAAAAACCACCAACCTACCCCAAATATCAAGCCTTTGGGAGCCAAAATGCTCCTCTGCAAAGTTTTCATCTGGAGTGGTTCACTAAAGCTGCAAAGATCTACTTAGATACTCTAAATATTAACCCAGCATTTTTATATTTACCCAATATTGAAAGCACCAGCCAGTGCTCAATGCCCAGTCCTCTGGGGATGCACAGCTGTGCCCTGGGATGCTGTGCTCTGAGCAGGACTGTGAGGAACTGCAGTGACCCTGTTTCCTCTCAATACCCCCAAACTGGGACAGGGCATCTTTTCTTCCCCCCCTCCCCCCCCGTCATTGGTCTCTCCCCTTCAGCACCCTCTGGGTGTGCCTGCAGCTCAGCCCCACAGTAGGGCTTTCTTTGCCTTCCCCCCCAAGCCCAGCACTGAAGATCTTTGCTCCCATACCACCATTTGGAGTGCTCCAAAGATGCTCCTCAGCTTTAGTGGTAAGAGCTTTATGAAACACTGGTGGATGGAGTCTTCCCACCTGCAGGCTCTGGTGTTCATCCCAGGACAGGCCTCCTGAAGAGGAGGTTCTAAAAGCTCCCGAACAGGTCATGTGGGATGCCCCATGCCCTCCTCTGCAGCCCCACAAAGTACAGTGATCACTGCAAAGGCTTGTGGCACTTATTGGGTCACTGAGAATGATCCAATATCCTTACACAGGGGAAGTAAATCAAGTCATGTTCCTCAAGGGAGCTTGTACTTGCACTGCTTGTCTCCAGGGTTTGCTGTACCTCTGCTCCCCTCTTTCAGCTCCAATCATCTCCTCTCCAGAACCCCCTTTACTTTGGATCTCTCTTTGCATCTCTACAAACACTGACAGTGTGGTGGCCACCAGCTTCACACACTGGAAAAAGCCCTGCTCTGGGAATTTGATTGTGCCTCCAGTCCCCTCTTCAAATCTTCTGCCCTGTCCATTGGCCCTGGAAAACCTCCTTAACATGAGAACCTGCTTATTAGTCCATACTGCATGGACTTCCCAATACAGAGGATGCAATCCCATGGGAGGTGGTGGGAAATGGGTAGCAAGCATTGAGGAGCAGTAACAGCATTAGAACAGTTTTGGATGTCTTTTTCTTTTAGTCTTAGATAACTGCAGGAGGCTTGTGTGGATTTTAGCTCCTGGGTGCAGGTACACAAGGCCTTGTTGATTTTAAGCTTGATATTCTCTTTCCCCAGTGGAAATATTTAGGAAAAATTAGGAACTCACTTTTTAGAGCTTTTCTTTTTCAAGGACATGGCAAATAGATCCTGAACACTCCACTGACAGACACTGGAAGTGACATGTGGGAGAGAGATCTGAACATCACACTGCTTTACATCCTGGATTTAACTTTCCTCTTCTCTCCCATCTTGTACACCTTTTGCAACATGCACGCAACTTTTGTTTACTTCGTGTTCTTAGGAAGGGATGGGACTTAAAACGTCTTCCAGTTCCAGAAGATCTTGGCCAAGTCACCTGTGTAAATTCAGCGTCCACACTTGTTAAAAGGGGTCAAAGACCTTCTTCTTGGTAAAGAGCCTGGAGATGTATCAGTGAAGAGAGGTAACTTTTTCTTACTAATGCAGCATTTAAAGGGGTTTATTTGAAAAAAGGGCTTATGCTGTTGTAAGGAGTTGCCCCAATACTATGAAAAATAAGCAGGTTCTCATGTTAAGGAGGTTTTCCAGGGCCAATGGACAGGGCAGAAGATTTGAAGAGGGGACTGGAGGCACAATCAAATTCCCAGAGCAGGGCTTTTTCCAGTGTGTGAAGCTGGTGGCCACCACACTGTCAGTGTTTGTAGAGATGCAAAGAGAGATCCAAAGTAAAGGGGGTTCTGGAGAGGAGATGATTGGAGCTGAAAGAGGGGAGCAGAGGTACAGCAAACCCTGGAGACAAGCAGTGCAAGTACAAGCTCCCTTGAGGAACATGACTTGATTTACTTCCCCTGTGTAAGGATATTGGATTATTCTCAGTGAAGCCTCATCTGCCAGGCTTCAGGTGCCTGCAGTAAGGATCTAAAATCCATGAAAGTCTCCTGTAATGATCCACCCAGGCTGGAAGAACACCTTTCAATGCATGGGCGATGCTTACATGGTCCTTCTCACACCAAGCTCTTCCTGCTGAGCCATCTCCTTTGGTTTTCCAGTCCTGAAGCAGTGTCTCCTCTCCCTTATCACAGTCTTGAAGTCCAAAGGGGTGAGAATGTCTCCTCTCCTGTGCAGAACCACACCAGTATTCCCGAAGAAAGGAAATCCCTGTCCAGTGAAACAGAGCTGTTGCTGGGCTGTTGCTGCCATCTTCTGCCCACCTGGAACTTTGCTGCTCACGACTTCTCCAGCCTTTGGCCCATGTCAAGGGAAAGGTGTGGTAGTCGAGATGGTCAAAACACACAAAGTGCTTCATTAAAAACTTTTAGGGGCTCCAAGTATCAGGACTTTATTATTTATAAGTCTTTCATAATTATCAGAAGGCTGCACACACCAACACCTTGTAATTTAACAGTCTCTATCTTATTTCCCAAAGGCACCTCCAAACAGCTCTCAGGGTGTGCCCATTTATGCCAACACCTAGTCAGACAGTTCTCCTTTCTTCCTTCTCACAGTACCAGCTTACTCCATCCTACCCCTGTCAGTCCCTGGAACAAAGTCTTACCTTATCTGTCTCCTGCACAACTTCCTGTCCCTGGGTCTTCACAGCACAGCAGCAGATTTCGTCTGATTCCAACCGAGCTGCAACTACAACCAAACCCCTCCCAGCCCAACTCCCTCTGTATCACACCCATAGCTGGGCGAGCAAGGCTGTTCCCACTCTAGGATAACTAACACAGCTGCAATACATTGGCCCCAAGATTACCTTTAGTACCAACTCTATTTGTTTCCCCACACTATCTTTACATATCTTACCACAGAAAGGAGGTAAGGAAAATGCAGGGATACAAGCATTTAGGAATGGACTGGTGTTCTCTCATTGCTCAGTGTGGGTGGAAATCCAAGTGTGTGCCGTGGAGGTTGCCCCTTCAAGCCTTGGCGCCATGGTTGTGGATGAGGGATACCGAGCTCTGCCAATGGAGCAAGGCACAGGCTCTGCCTGAGGAGTCATGCTCAGGAGATGAAGGGGGTAAATACACTCAGTCAGTGCAATTGCTAAGTGGACTGTTACTAGAACAGCATGAGCTATTCATGGTTCTTCCTGAAAACACATGGAAATGAGATGTTTATGAGAGAGAACAGCAGGACTAGGTGATTTCTCTCCTGACAACCATCCAGTTTTTTGGCAGGGAAGCAGAGTAAGTGGTGTGACTGACACTAAAGCTGTCGTGGCAGAGCGTGTCAGATCAGAAGGTGAGGATACAGAGCCATTGTTTTCAAAAACTGCAAAGATCGTGTCTATTTATTGAGGGCTTTAGCATGAACTTGCAACCCTCAGATTACTTTCTTCCCGTTACCCTGTCATTTTTGGCAGAATTTGATGCCGGGGGGGGGCAGGGGGGCGGTCCTAACAGTGGGCTGTTAAAAGGTGTGAAAAAACTTCTAAAACAAACGTTTCCAAATACCAACCCCCACCATGGGTTCAGCTCAACAGAACTTTGGCCTCATTCCTGTTTGGGATTACTTGTGTCACAGGTCTCTAAGCAGGTGCTATAGCAGGAGGTGCAGTATGAGGACATGGTGCAATTGCCAGCCATCTGTGGCACAATCACTCTGGGTCTTGGCCTTGGGACATGGACTTAACCTGTGTAAACCGTGGCAGCAGCTACTCAGGGGTAGCACATGAACCCTACACCTGGGTATTTGAGCTGTCAAAAGTTTGTCAAAAAAACTGGCATCTTGTCTCTTTGGCACCTATCTGTATAAGCTGAGGTGATCATTTCAGGTTTGCACCTTGATTTTCCCTCCCTCCAAGCAGAGGAAAGCATGCAGGTGTTATGGAGGTGAGGATTGCACAGCATCCAGGGGGGATGGCAGCCAGTGAGAGATTGTCAACAGCCCCCACCTGTTGAATTTCAACAGTCTGAAGGTGTCAGGGGATGCAGGAAAGGCAACTCTTACAAACTAAACCCACATAGACACAGTGCAAACTTCAGAACTGTTCAACACAAACTTTCTACCCAAAATTTAACGTTCCTGGTGAACCTGTCCAGTGCTGAAACACCACAGGCCACATGCAGTAGTGAGTTAATTCCCCATCCCCTCAGCTGGCTCTGTCATAAAGTTGTCTCACCAAAGAGGAGCTCAGTGTCCCTTGATGGGCTCCAGGGCAGCAGCTCTGGTTGTGAGCAGCAGTGTCTGTGCCACTCAGCCTTCACTAGGGGGTGTCCAGCTCCTGCAATTTTCAGCAGCAGCTGCCAAGTTCTCCATTCCTCTGAAAGATGGGAATATCCCTAGACAAAGCCATTGAAATGAAACAATGTCCTGAGGTTCATACAGAGAGACAGCAGCTGAGAAGGGGGACGGCTGCAGGAATCATTTCTATACCTTGATCTATGCCACCCTCCTCCTTCACAGCACAGGCAATTACTTGGGCTGTCTGAATTGTACAGGAGTGACATTTTCAACACAGCCTGGAGTTAATGTACTCCTGCTTGTAAAGTCAGCATCAAATGCAGGTCCTTGCTTAGCAGAATGTTTAACTTCACTACATCAAAGCTTTGTGCTGGGGCAGAGGGGAGGGGATGGGACTCCTTTATTCCTTGAATTAGGTCTTCCTTGGATGGCAGTACCCAGCACATCCCTAATGGCTGAGGGGTTTCCCATGGCATGGAAACACTGCACCTTTCAGAAATCAATTACATGGTTTTTTTCCACTGTGCCATATACACATTTAAATATACATGAGAAAGAGTTGGTCACGCCCCAGCTTCCCACTTGCTTGAAAAAGCCTCACATGTGCAGCCTGAGGTTCTCTGTGCTTCTCTGAGCAGAGCAGCTTTTGCACTTTGGGGTGGTGGCTGTTCCTTCAGTCTCAGGTGATGGTGGCAGTAGGAACAGCTCCAAATGTGAGCTGGCTCTGAAGGGCAGTGCAGGCCACAGCAGGAATTGCAGCTGGAGCAGAGAGGAGCTGAAACACTCACAAGCAGCAGAGCAGTTGACACAAGGCTATCAGTGGGGACAGAATCACAGAAAGGGCTGGGTTGGGAGGCACCTTAAAGCTCATCTCATTTCAACCCCCACCCATGGGCTGGGACACCTTCCACTCCCTCAGGTTGCTCCAAGCCCTTTCCAACTTGGCCTTGAACACTCCCAGAGATGGGACATCAACAGTTTCACCGGCCAACCTGTTCCAGGGTCTCACCACCCTCACACTAAAAGATTTTTTCCCACTATCCCGTCTAAGGATCTTAAAGGAAGTACTGGAAAGTTGCACTGAAGTAAAAGCCCTTCTCAGCATGTAGGTTATGTGTCACCCTGAATTTCTAAGCCTTCTGATGCTTTCATATTCCAGTGGAGTCTTTTCTGTAAACAGTGGAAATGTTATTGTAACTGCCTTTCTGATTAAATTCTTTCTACTAGGAGGAGAAAAGAATGAAATATGTTTGTATTGACCAGTGTGATTGGAGAGATGCAGACTTTATTCTCCAATCTTTGGCCATGGTTAGAATTATATATAAATTGAGGTTGAAAAAGAAATTTTCTTTCCTGTGTGTGAAGGCTGACGTGTTGTGCAGTCTTTTCTTGTATTAGTGCGACATCTGGTGACCGCGCATGGAACTGCAGGTATCTGCCTACCCCTCTGTGGTTTTACACATAGTGTGGGTAAAAATGGCACTTTCTACACTTTCTCCAGATGATGACATGGCTCTGCAGATTTGGGAATGAATTCTGGAAAGGAAGCAGGCTGGAATTTCTAGAGATATGTGAGAGTCTATATATCTTTGGAAGACAGCATGGTTTCTTTCCAGATGCAAAAGATACACTGGCTGAAGAAAACTGGTACCATTTAGGTGCCTGTGTGTTTGACCTTATGACTGATGATTATGATGTGCATGTTGCGAGTTTATTAAAGGCTGGAAGCATATGGAGAAACAGCTCTCGAGAGAAGTACCCAATTCTGATGTCTCTCAGGACATAAGTAGTCTTCCCAGAGATTTCTCCAAGCCAGACACTGAGATGTCCGAGGGAAACGGAATTCTGTCGGAGGTAGAAGTCTCGGACTCAGAGGGCGAGGGAGGTGGAGACCTATGGGCTTCTGATAGTCCCGTGGAGCAGGTTCCCCCTTCCCCTGTGCCCTGGGGGCTGGAGGAGGGGAGAGACGGGACCCCCCTCTGTGCCCTTCCGGCTCTCAGGTAGTCTATGGAGTTGCTCCAGCCCCTGGCGCCTATTTTAGATGCAGAAACTGTTACTATTCATTGTCTGCATTGTGGGATACCCACTATGCCCACTAAATATCCTCATGGGCATGGTCCCATCCTTGGCCTTGGAGGGGGCGGGGGTGGCTACGTCTGCCTGTGATCTGACTGCCACGTCTGCCCACGCAGAGTGGGCGCCGTCTGCTATTGGCTTCTGTGTTACAGGAGGGACATTGTTGGGCAGAGTTCCAGCTACTCCCCATCCTGCACTGTTCACGCCAGATAGGGTGACAGAGCTGGGCCGGGACTGCAGTCGGGCAGTGTCGTGCCCTCCCCCACCTCTTCCCACGAGTCTTTCCCCACCCTGCTGGAGCCGCCTGCACCAGCCCCAGTGGGCGGGAAGCGGGGCGGCACCGTGTCTCCGCAAGCGGTATCTGCGCCTGTGTCCCGCTCCCTCCCTGCACTGCTGGGGAGGAAGCCTGTGCCGAATGCACATGTCAGACCAGGACTGGTGGATTCCACTGGGTCCTACGCGCCGGCTGTGGGGGTTTGCATTGCCGTAGCGCAGGCTTCCTCTGGCTCAAACAGGGCTGGAGCGGCCCCATGTGCCGTGAATGCCACAGCTGCCACAGGAGCCAGGGGGAAGCCGAAGTTCCCTTGGGGCAAGGGGCCCCAGACCGGTATGTTTATGTCAGCTGGCTTATGGACACTGCCATCTTGCCAAGTGACTGTGGGTCCTAGGGATCAGTTTTGGGGGGATGTGAAAGCCAGTGTTGAGGAAATGTTTGAGAGTGATTCCGCACATCGCCCCCTAGATTGTGGTGATGGATATTCCAGCCCTGATGCTGCTGCTGCTGAGACTGAGCCACCTAGTGGAGCTGAACTACCTTCTGCTAGGGGATCTGCCCTTGTCCCTGTGAGGACTACAAGACAGGCATTAACTGCTGCCTTGCCAGGAGGTCACCAGGCTTTCCCTGTGCTTAGGGGCATCACTAACAACACCCATCAACCCCTACCATGGAAAGCCATGATGGACATCTGAAAAGGGGTCAGAACATATGGTTTAGGGTCTGTAGAAGTAATATAGTTGCTTAGAGTTTTTGATGCAATTCTGCTTACACCTTATGATATGTGGTGTTTGGCTCATGCTCTTTTTCAGCCTGTCAAATATGACATTTTGGAGTTTGAATGGACTCAGCTGGCTATCAGAGCAATAGAGAAAAATACCACATTGGGTCAATGGAATCCCAGGTGTACAATTGTCACTGGTGTGCTGATGGGTACAGGCAATTAGGCTTCTCTCAATGGGCAGGTTTGCTTTGATCCTCTGATTCTCAAGCAGTGCCAGCAGATAGGCATGGCAGCATTGATTGAAACTATAGAAATGGCTACTCCAAAGGACTTACTTGTGACTGATATCCAGGGGCTACAGAACCCTTTCTGCGGTTTGCAGACAGGTTGATGGCCTCTGTGGAGAAGCAGATAGAAGATCCAGAATCAAGGACGCTTTTGCTTAAACACCTTGCTAGAAATAACTGCAATGCTGAGTGCAGAAGAATCAATGAGGCCCTTCCTGGCGATCCCTCTGTACCTCGGATGGCCAAAGCCTGTGCAAAGATAGGCATCACAGGTGGTAAGATGGTTGCCTCGGCTACTGCTGGTTGACCGGCCTCAAAAGTGTCGCAGGCCGGGCAGCGACAGTAGGGGAATACTCAGGTCAGAAAAAAACAGGGTAAGAAGGTACAGAAGGTGACAGATACCTTGTTCTATTGTGCCTGGCGTGGAAGCTTGAATCATGCTGCAAGTGACTGTAGAGCAACAGTGCATGTTAATCGTCAGTCTCTGCTGGGCTTAGGAAATACAAGAAAGACCACGAAGGGGAAACACATCCAGGCACAAGCATTTCCTCAGTCCCCGGAACCAATGGAGGTCTGCTTTGCAGGATTGCAGCAAGCACCAGTGGTTTGGCAGGTGTAGATATCAGCACTGCTGAAACTGTGACTAGACTAGACTCTTCAAAAGTGCACAAAGTTCCCCTGGATGCTTTTGGTCCTTTGGGTAACAGCATAAGTGCTTTTCTTATGGGAAGGTCTAGTGCTACCCTTCAAGGCAACCATGTGCACATGGGGCTCATTGATGCAGATTACATGGGACAGATTTGTGCCATGGTTTCCACACCACCCCCCGTCACTATCCCCGCAAAGACGCAGATTGCTCAACTTGTGCCTTTTACATCTTCTGTTCGCAGGACAGAGGATTGGTCATGAGGGGATGGTGGCTTTGGATCCACTGGGCTGCCTCAAGTTCACTCAACCACTGTCCTGACCAAAGATCGTCCCAAAATGTTGTGTACCCTCTCCATCCCTGGTGAGACACCTTCAACGATCTGCCTCCGAGGGGTCCTTGATAATGGGACAGACATCATGATTTTCTCTCTCACTGCTTGGCCCTTGAATCCAGTGGAGACACCTGTCGCAGGATTGGGAGGAACGGCACAATGATACATGGGCCAAAAGCCTGTGCTGATCATGAACCCAGAGGAACAGACGGCCATGGTTTGGCCTCATGTTACTGCAACTATTGCCAGCCTCTGGAAGAGGGATGTTCTGGCTCCTTGGGGGCTGTGCATTGGGACAGATTTTTGATGGGGGCCACTGTGATGAAGGGTGCAGGGTGTTCTATGCAGTGGCTGGTGGACAAACCCGTCTGGGAGAACCAGTGGCTCCTCCCTCATGATGAATTAGTGGCCCTTCAAAACCTAGCACAGGAGCAGTTGGACCAGGGTCACCTGGAGCCTTCTACCAGTCCCTGGAACACTCCTGTCTTCTGCATCAAGTAAAAGTCTGGGAAATGGAGGTTGTTAAAAGACCTCTGAAAGGTCAATGCCATGATGGAAAGCATGGGGGTATAGCAGGCTGGTATGCCATCCCCCACCATGCTTCCTGCAGACCGGCGGGTTCCCATTGTGGATCTGAAGGATTGGCTTTTTACAATTCCTTTGCATCTCAATGACAAACCTAAGTTTGCCTTCACGGTGCCAGCAATTAACAATGCTGATCCTGTACAGTAATATCAATGGAGGCTTCTGCTGCAAGGTTGTTGGAATTTGCCGGCCATTTGTCAATGGTATGTGGCCCAAGCCTTATCTGGAGTTCACAAGTAGTTTCCTGATACTCACATCTATCACTATATGGATGACATTTTGGTGGCTGCGTCCACCCAGGATGAGTTGCTGATGATACAGCCTCAGTTGCTCGATGCCTTGCCTTCTCATGGACTGCAGGTGGCTCCAGAAAAGGTTCAACAACAACCTCCTTGGAAATATTTGGGGGGTCAAAATTTTGGAATGAATGGTCCAACACCAAGAGGTACAATTTGTGCATTTGGTGAAGACACTGAATGATGCACAGAAATTGGTGGATGTCATCACTTAGTTACATCCATATTTGGGACTGACCATGACACAATTGTCTCCACTGTTCAATTTGTTAAAGGGGGACTCTAATTTGAAGTCACCTCGTACATTGACTCCTGAGGCGCGACGAGCATTGGAGGAGGTTCAGCAAGCTGTTTTTGCTTGCCAAGTTTATTGCATTGATCCCTTACACTGATAACCCTGGTTTTGTTACCACACCAGACTTACATCCTATAGGTATCACTGGCCAGATGGAATGACAAAATGGTCTGATTCCTTGCATGTTTTGGAATGGGTCTTTTTGCCCCATCAGCTACAAAAAATGGCAACCACGATATTTGCATTAATTGCTTTCCTGATAGCCAAATGTCAGCAATGGTGTTTGCAATTGATGGGAGCAGATCCTGCAAAGGTCATACTCCCAGTACCATGGGAGGAATTTGACTTGAGCTTTACACGCAGTATTCCTCTGCTTTTGAAAGCTTTTCAGGGCAGATCACTTATCATCTGCCCAGCCACAGGCTACTGCAAGTGATGAAATTAATTGAATTTTCTGTGTGGCCCAAACATAGTTGGGAGCTGGTGCAAGGTCCTACTGTCTTTACTGATGATTCGGGAAGAACAGGGAAAGCTATTGGTACTTGGCAGGATGGATCTGAATGCCAGGACCTGGAAGATCATGAGACTGGCTCAGCCCAATTGGTTGAATTGAGGGCTGCTGTCATGGCATTTGAGTGATTTTCCCAGGTACATTTCAATTTGGTCATGGATTCCACCTATGTGATGGATATAAGCCCAACGACTGGGTTGTTCACTGTTGAAGAAAGTCAGCAATGCTACCTTGTTTCACTTGTTGAAGATTTTGCAATGTGCCATTCAGGCTCGAGTTCATCCATATTACATTCTGCACATTAGAAGCCATACTAATTTGCCAAGTTTCATAGCAGAGGGTAATGCCAGGGCTGACAGGTTGGCTAACCCTGTGTGGGTAGCACATCAGCCTGACAAACTCATGCAAGCTAAAGCATCGCATGAATTCTTTCATCAGAATGCGCATACTTTGCAAAAGCAGTTTCAGTTGACCTCAGTTGAGGCTCGTGACATTGTCAATTCTTGTGATGACTGTCACGCGCTTGGTGTGTCTTTACCGGCTGGCGTAAACCCCAGAGGCCTCAAGGCCTTGCAGATTTGGCAGACAGATGTCACCCAAGTTGCCGAATTTGGCCGACTCATGTACATGCATTTATCTATTGATACGTTTTCTTCTGCTATGTGGGCTTCTGCTCACACTGGAGAGAAAACACGCAATGCCCTTGCCGACTGGAGGCAGACTTTTGCTGTTTTAGGCATACCTTCTGCTGTGAAGACTGACAAATATCCTGCTTACACCTTGCAGAAGGTGCAGCAGTTCCTGCAGTTGTGGGATGTTTCACACAACTTCGGTATTCCACATTCTCCAGCTGGTCAAGCTATGATTGAACACACTCATATTACTCTGAAGTGGGTTCTTGAAAAACAAAAATGGGGAATGCAGGGTGAAACTCTGCATAGTTGATTGGCAAAAGCTTTGTATACAATCAATAACCTTATGTGCAACAGGATTCAAATAATACCTGTTATTTTGAACCATCACCTTTCCTTGGAGGCTTCGGGTGAGATGCATGAGCCTTGAGTGAAGGTTCGGGTGCAAAATTTATCCACCAAGCAGTGAGAAGGCCCATATGAGCTTTTCAGTTTGGGACATGGGTATTGATGTGTCTCCACAGATATGGGTATTCTGGGTACCTGTGAAGTGTGTTCATCCAGACCTGCAACACAAAGGCAAAATGAGGCCAACAGGCAACCTTCAAACTGTAACAAGAATGACAGTGAAGTGGATAAACCTCTGAGTGAAGACCCAGATGCAGAAGATGCAGAAGATGAGGACGATCACTCAGATGGTCCCTCTAAAACTAGAGACTAAATAATTTACACTGCTTGAACTGCACTTGTTCTGTTTTATAAATCTAGAAACAGATAACCCTGCCAGGGAACAATTCCAGACCCACATGCCATCTCACTCTGCCCTCAGCCAGCATGAAACCATTGCCTGTTTCCTCTGGCTGCAGTCCCTTGGCAAGAGTCACTCCTAGGCAGCAATTGCTGCTCTTCCCTGCTGCGGGCCATAGGCTGCAAGCTGATTTTCTGCAGCAGCACTCTTCTCATCCA
>VWYE01013730.1:0-33123 GCA_013398995.1 Alaudala cheleensis
AAAATATTTTGCAATATAATCTTGACAGTCTTTCAATTCATTAGTTGTGGAAGCATAAACTTTCTTACAGTAATAAGGAAATTGATCTTGGCATCCACATTACTTCTGCCTATTCCTCACTGGATATCTTCAAATGACTACTGCCACTAATGCTCTTGTAATTCATGTGAGTTACTACATATCTTTTAATCCTGTTAAGAAGAGAATAGTGATTATTTTGTGATTATTAGATTATTAAGGAACTCATTGGAAAAATTATCTAAATTTTGCTCTGAACCATTTAACAAAGCCCATAATTGAATTTTATAACACTGCAGAAAAATTTCTGAGATTCTTTCACAGCAGTGACATGGGTCAGCAATGAAGATCAGTTTCAAATGTATTGAACTTCAAATACAAGTATGAAGAAGGATGTTATTCTCTGTCAATCTTTCTTATTTTTATCTATGTCACTTCTGAATTAATTTAAAAATGTGGGATTGAATAGGTTTTAAAAAATTATTGTCACCCAGTTGTAATTCCTCTGAACAAATGGAAACATCTGCCAACTCAGAGGGATGACAGCGTTATTATTCACCTGCTGAGAGATGTTGTCCAGTTCTTAGTGCATTCAAAAGATCAAACTTTAATTACGTTTTTCTTTCAAATATATGAGCTTAATTACTTTTTAATATTGAAACTGATGCATTGTTGCTTTCTGAAACCCCATTTCTTCTAGTTCCTAGTGGTTTTTCTACTGAAAAGCCTGTATCTCTCTTCACCAAGCATCCAGCAAAAGTCAAGGCTCTTGAGGAACTTTTAAGAGGAATGGTGAAAATCTGAAGTGGAGTGGTGAGTGTGTCTCTTGAGAAGATCTGACCAGTCTTGCAGGAGGAATATTTATCTATTTATCTGGTACCAAATGATGAATCAAACCCTGTTTTTAACTTTGCTCTTTTAAGAATATTGCTGCAACAAGTAACAGAACAGATAGTGACAATTGGTTCTTTAAATAACTATTTTCAACATTTAAAAAGTTATAAGAATTTCTTTTTACCTGTTTCTTAAATTGGAAAATGTTTCTGGAACACTGAGCCCTTTACTGAACCTATCTTCTTAGGTAAAAGGGAATTTCAAAGTCAATGTTAATGCTATTGCTAATGCTGAGCCATACATCTTTAGCAAAATTATATTAGGCATATCGAAGCAAAAGAGTGTTCAAACTAGCAAAAAATGTAAAAAACAGCTTCACATTCCCCCTCTCTTACTGCTTTGAAAGAGCAATTTCATAAAGCTGAAAACAATTAAGAGCTAAATCTTTGGGGAAAAAGCTTTTAAACAGTAAAATGTGAATGATAATTGGGAGCTGCTTAGGAATATTTTACCAAATTCTTCAAAAACCACAAATGAGAGAGAAGGCCATGTTGGTTTTAAAAAAATACCACCCAAACAAAACAAAACAAAATGAAACCCTGGCTCAAAAGGAAAGTGGAAACCCTTGTAAAAAACCAAACAAAATAAAACGAGGAAGAATGAAAATTTATATAAAAATGGAAGAAAGGCAAATTTGATAGTGGTACAAGTCAGAATCATAGAATGGCTTGGGCTGGAAGGGACCTTGAAAAGGTAGGAATTATTCAACAGTTGTTAAGGAAAAAAAAAAACACACAGAGACTGAATATGTGGAGTGTAAGAGGTAAGTTTTAAAATATGTTAAGAAAAGTTGCAATTACATTGTTCCATTGCTAAAAGAAAATGCTATTGTTGTCTATAATTACCCAGAGAGGCAGAACTGCTCTGTAAGTAATCATGTCCTCCAGTATTTAAGGACATCAAACACAGACCCTTCAAGTTAGATATTTTAAAATAAATTCATTTGATAAGCCTCTCTGTAAACATTTATTCTAATCTAGAAATGGGAAGAATTAATAATGTACTAATGTTTTAAAGGAACAAGACAGTGACTGCAGTAGGTGGAAGATTTGTGGGAAGCTGCTGAAGAACTTCTACAAGAAAATTGAAAGGAAGGGCCTAGTGTCAGCCTTGATTGACATAGGTTTGTAGTAAACAGCCTTTCATATCTTGGTTGTTAAAGACTATGGCACTGAAGTGTTTTTCATTTGGCTTTCTGGTTAAGACATGAAAGGGACAATTGGTAATATAGCATAGACTAAAACCTCATTGTGATAGCTCACATTTTAATTATTTCTGGTAGCTGTTAGAGAACAGGTGGTTCCTGTCTGATGTATCAATAAAGAAAGAAAGAAAATAATTGATTTTGTGTGGGAAAGCAATTCATCAACGTATGGAAGATTCCAGCAATACACCAGAGGAGATAATGACTGAGGGAAAGTGGTGACAATCTTGTAAGCAGGATCACAGGATGGCTCTCCTGAGACATTTGGTTTCTGCCTCTCTGTCTATCTACAAAAAATTAATTAGTATGGCTAGCAAGTATTGTCATAGCTTGTCCACTGTGCAATTCAAGGCAAGTTTATTTTAGGACTTAATTACGGGAAGTCCTGCAGCCTGTGAAAGGATCAGGCTAGATGGTCCCTTACAATCTATGAAGTTATAAAGGAAGAAAAGACTATCCAAACCAAGAAACTCACAGTGGGAAGGGGAGAGAAATAGCCAGGTTTGAAAATACTGCTGCAGATGTCACATCTCACAGAACATTTGGAGAGTTTTAGGCTAATATAATCCATCTCCTTAAAAATGACACATCTGTTTCTACTTTCTGTTTCTTATATTATCTTTGTAACATCACTGTAGACTCCATCTGGAACTGAAATTCTCTTTAATTTTTTTAAAGCAGCTTTCCTGATAAAATCTGGCATTCTAATGATTTGAAGGCAAGGATAAGCTTGGAAAATGGAACATTTTCTGTTTCCTGCCCATGTAACTATGGTCCTTCCCTCTCTGCAAGCACACATGGTAAAGATATAGAGAAATAAGAATGCATTTACACTGCATGTATAATGTGGAGGGAAAACCAACGCAATTAGACTAAGAAGATAGATCATTGCTTTTGTATTGATAACATTGTGCTAATCCTAAAGACAAAATGTGTATTTGGAGAAGTGCTTTAAATACTAAAAGGCATGATTCCTAATTTCTTAGTATTAATTATCTTTGTATTGTTCCCTCTTATTACTCATGTTTTAAAATCTTCCTTGCCTTTGTAGTCAATCCAGACTTCTGGGGTTTGTTCTTGTCTTACTGCAGTTTAAAGGAATTTTGTCACTAATTTCAGTAAGGGCCAGCTCTACTTTTACTTTTGCTTTGCAGCCTCTTTTAATTTCCTTTACTGTACACATTAGCCCAGAGTTAATATTCCCAATCCTGTTAAGGGAAGATCCTTTCTAAATATCATCATTTAACTATTTCAGTGGAAGTGCGAATAATATTTGTGTGTGTGTTGTGTTTTCATGATTAATACTGAGGTAAACTATCAAACTGGATCCTCAAGCTGTTTATCTATGCATTTAACAGTGCAAAATATATCTGGAAATCTGAAAATTTTCTTGGCTAATGTGGAGTAATTTTGGGTGTATCTTATTGCACTAGGAAGAATGAATAAATGTGATTACTGGAAAACCTGTTTAGTCTCATATTATATTTCCCCTGGAAGTCCCAGTACATAGTCTCCTGGAGTCAATGAAGGCTTGGAGTGCAAGCATTCCTCCAGTGCCTTTCATTTAGGAATAACAATAACTTATTAATCTTCAGTTGTTAGACTAGAGTGGATAACTTTCCAGGAAAAAAATAAAGGAAATATTTTGCTCATGGAAAAAGAGGAAAAGAAAAGCAATTAAAACAAAAAAAGGATTATATTTTTTAAGCAATAAATCTTATCCCCTCTAAATTGGGAGGGAGATAATCAGGAGGGTTTTCTGGTAACTTAGTAGTCTCTCTGTGTCTTTTTCCTGGCTGGCTAATCAGGCACTTAAAATTTTTTGCTGGGCAGGAAAAGAAAGAATAAGTAATGCCAATCACGTGACAAAATTTGAACATGGAATAAAAGAGGACAATTTCAAGGAGTACTGAAGACAACTTCTTGTCCAGGTTCATAGCTCAGTTTAATTTAGATGTTGGCTTTTTTTTTTTTTTAATGGAGGAGAGGAAGTGTTTTGCAGTGTCACATGTGGTTGTATATGGAACTATCTCTGGACTTCTCTCTTCTTTTGTTTCTTTGCACTCCTGTTTCCTGCCTCAGGTTTGGGAAGGAAATGCACTGCAGCCCCAGCACAATGCCTTAGTCCTTCACAACATGAGGGGAAGGTCTGAGAACTTCTTAATGGTGGGGACCTGGCAATATCCTTTCTCTCCTTATGAGAGTTGGCACAACATAACTTCACTCCTGCTTTTTACCAGCAGCTTATCTATGTGACAACAAGGCTCAAAAGGCATTTTGCCTCATAAGAGTCAAGTAGCATCTTGAAGCTGTGTGCATTCTTCAGTTTTCCCATCAAAGACAGAGAGGGTTTTGAAGTGTTATCCTGTGCCCCAAAAAACAGTTATCCAAAAATTATGCCATCGATTTACTCTGTCCATCTGGAACTGGTAATTTTACTCTCTCCCTCCCTCTGTCCTAGGCATGTACTTGTCTATTCTGGATAGTTATCTATCAGTCTTAGTGTGTGCTTTGATGGATGCAAGTAGTCATGGCCATCATGACCCACAGCTGAAGTGCAAAGAGTAGATTTATTCCACCACCCTGCTGGCTGGAGGATTCCAGTACCAAGAGGGGACACATGTGCTGCTAAGCTTAGTCCATGTTAGCAGGAGCAAAAAAACTGGGAGCACATTCCCACCCTTGGCATCTCCAAGGCCCTGGGGCATGTGCAGTGCTTCACAGCACTTTGCTTTCCATAGCCCCCAGCTCCTCATCTCTCTAACAAGCCTGTCCATGAAGAATGTCTCAAGTCTTTGACAGCTTTCTGCTATCCTCAACAAAAAGTCCACCTCTCAAGACAGACTGAAAACAACCCAAAGCAAGCACAATACTCAGAAGTTTTCCACACTGAATATTCTTAGCATCCACCAGCTGCAAGGTCATCTTGAGAGAAGACAACTCTACTTTTCCCTCTTGCCAAGTCTTCTGCTCTCGACCCTTTCCCTGCAACATCTAGATAGATAGATTGATAGGTAACTAAGAAAATGAAGGAGCTATTTTAGCAGTTTTCAAAACACCCCAGACAGCAGTCCATATTACAGTTCATGGAGGTATTTAACCTTTAAAATTCTGTCTTTCAATGAAGACTAAAAACAGAAAATTAAGTTCCAAATACTTTACAAGAGAAAAAAGAAATCAAGAAGTAAACCTTCAAAGAGTGGGAAGATTTCTCTTGAGTGTAGAGGAGACTAGATCAGCTCTCTGGCCACATCATGCTGTCTAGACTGTCAAACGATACTGATAACTACTCATCATAGTGTTGAAGATTACACAAGGCAAACTGGGCATAGATGCATACATGTCTTGTGAAGTTTTTAAAAATCTTGTTTGGAAAAAAATTTACAGTTTAATTTTTGTTTGCAATTCAAATCAGGCTTAGACTGAAAAGCTCTGAAAGTTGTCAATACTAAATAAAAAAATCTGAGTTTGCAGTAGTAAGGGAGTAGCAGAGAGGAACCCATCACAAAACCTGCCCTGATAGCTAACAAAGTTTTCAGCAGAGGCATCTGCTTCTGTTCCTGAGCAGAGAAGAGGCATTGTCATTCCACATCACAAGGAGTTAGCTCAAGGACTGCCATTTTAACTCCCTTTCAGCCAGATGTGAAACATTAGGCGGTGTCAAAGCTGGAGCCTATAGGGTCTGGCTGAGTGCTCTGAACTCTATCTGCTACAAAACTATCCTTACCATATTATTGAAGTAAGTTTTATGTCAGTATATCTTAGATTTACAGTTTATGTTAAGACCCTTTAGAACCTTTCCAGGAGGGACAAGGAAAAATGAAGTGAAGATAAATTGGAATTAATCAAGTACACCTTACATTGTTACTTTTTCCCAAGCAGCGAAGAGTACTCACTGCAAGCAGGAATTTGTTGTCTTTATACAGGCCTCAGGACTACAAATTTTCTATAAAGCTCCTTGAAACTTCATCTGTTTAAATGCAAGAAATTTTTAAGGAACTGATCAAATTTTCTGTAATTAAGTAGTCTGTAATGATCTGTAATGAAGTAGTCTGAAAATTTTAATTGATTTTAGTGTTTGAGCAAAATTGACCCACAGAAGGAGACTGTATTATTACTTTTTGTACTATCATGTGTTGAATTCACTTGGGCACTGCATTAATCTGATAATTCATAAACTAAATATATAAAACTATTTGCCTTTTTTGTTTTTTTCACCACAAAAATGGTAAATCATGTAAGAGTCTTTCATTTGCAGAAAGGACGAAGAAATAATCCATAACTTTTAAGTTTACTTTTGATTTATTTGACATTTCTATATGTTTCAAAATGAAAATAGTTTGTCATTAAAATGCCAAAAGCTAAAAATACTTTCCTATTGGAAATGTTTGGTCAGGCTAAACATGAATTTGCAAAAGCCTTAGGTTTCCCAGAAACTTTCATACAGCTTCTGCAGCTTGTCAGAAAAACTAATCCAGTGTTAGACTTAATTTGCTCTGATATGAGTGTGAGAGGAGAGTTGGGCCACATGTTTCCATTTGCTCCTTCTAAGCCCTTTTATGAAGTGTCCAATTTCAGTCCAATCACATCAGATTTGAGATAGCCACAGATATACTCTGAGATCAGCAAGCCAGAAGCACTTTGAAAGGTGGTGATACATGTGAGTGTGTGTGCACACACACACGCCTTTGGAGGTTCCCTTTGAGGTTACAAACTGTGATTTCATCCAATTTTACATAAGCCACTTAGTTTTAATGGAAGCTTTGATCACTGGTAGAAGAAAATAATTTTCATTACTCAAATTTAGAATGCAGAGGATGACTTAACAGTGAAGTGTGTGCTTAGTGCTCGCAGCCCTGCTTCAGCCCCAGTGTGCTGCTCCCCTGTGCTTTTCCTCTCAACCCAAGAGCATCATGTTCTGTTCTAAAGATTGAAGTTGATAAGACATTAAGACATATCCTTCAGTAGATACTGAACACAAAAGTTCACTGTGTTTGTTTCTTAATCCTGCTTTGGAAATTTTCAGAAGTCATCAGTTATGGAAATGATCAAAAGCAAGAGTTGTGACATTAGAGAGAAAGATTTCTTGTTAAAAATGAAGGAGAATGGTCATTCAAGGATTGCCAAGGGCCAGGGAACCATGATACAATTTCATAGACAATGCAAAATGGATTTCTGCTAAAGTAATAATTACAAAAATAGTAAGTAGGTCCTCTTAAAATTAAGAATTTCATGATAATGAGTCTCATACTAGTTAAATCATATTAGACACTAACAACAGAGTCAAATAGCAAGACATTGGCACAAGATAGAAAGAAAATAGTAAAAGAAAGACCTGGTGTCGTTCCCTGCTCTGCTGTTGGACCAGTGGATAATCTCAGATCCAGTAAAATCAATATAGTTTCATATAAATTCATATTAAATCAATTGATCCTTGTTTCTTTTATCTCCCTGTTTTTTTTTACCCCCAGTGTGTGATGCATGAAGAATTAAACTTGTCTTTTCATGCATTCAGTGAAGAAATTATGACAGTAGCAAATCCCCTGATCTTTGTTAGTCAGATGATAATCTGAGTGGAAGAAGAATTACTCAAAAATTAAATGAAAACCTCCTGTAACTGTAGTATTTTGCTCAATGGGGAAATGCAGGTTTAGATGGATTTCTTATCATTAACTGGGTCTGCATATTCCTAAATATTTAAGCATCCCTGTCTTTTCAAAAAAGTCTTTGAGTATGAATGCACAAGCTGATGCTGGAGTTTCAGCCACAGTCCTTGATTTCTTCTGCCTGTATATATACAAGAAAGAACACTAATATTGGGGTTTGTAACATTTCAGCGTCCTTGACTATGTTTTGTACAGCATACAGTCAAACAGCCAGGTCAGAGTATAAGATCAGCCTCTCTTCCTTTTTCTCTCCTGTATCAGCAGAATGGGCACAATATGAGAGTTCCCAAGTTGTTTGTCCATGTTTCTTCCAAAAAATACTGCTTCTCCTGTAGTCTTCTGAAGACAAATCACTTGCATTTCCAAAGGTTTGTGCTTATTACTGTGTAACAGTGGTTAGAAGACACTTTTGCATATAATAATTTTCTTCACTGTGGTCTTTCTGAACTCTTCAAAGCGTTTCCTTGGGAGCCTGCAGCTCACCCAGAGGAAGCCAGACAGCCAACCAAGAGCTGATTCAGGATCCTTCAACTACCTTGTGCAACCAAGTGTTGCTTGTTGTGCTTATGCTACTACGTAGCACCGTAACAAGCTCTGAAAAAGAAAGGAACAGAAAGAGTGCTCACCAGTTCTCCAAATGTGATATTCTTGTCTGGCTAAGTATTTTTTACCCTTCATTCTTAAGAAACTTCAAAAACCTTGTAAAGTTGACTGGTAGGAGAGATTTTCAAGGGAGATTTATCATGTGGTTAAACTATATACTCTCTCACACAGGTCGTTTTGGTTGTAATGGAGAGCTTGCTTTATGCTGTATCTGCTTGAGTGTTCTCAGCAGTGGATCTGCTGTGATCTCAGCATTCCTGACCAGAAGTCATCCCTCTGATGTGAACCCAGGGGTAATGACAGGATCAGTCCTCCCAAGGACCATTGCTGGTAATTCCATTCCATCTCCTTTCTGTTATCAGGATGTTGATCTCACAACTCATTCACTAGTGAAGCAGAGGAAAACCAGCTGCTGTAAGACTGCTTCTGAAACAAGTCTCCTGCTATGCCCACTTTCTGCAGTTTGTTCACTCCAAGACAACATTACACTATTGACCAAACTAGAGAGATTTCAAAGCAGAAAGATCCAGGTGGTTCCTCATGTGCTTACACCCACCCCTTCTGACCAAATGGGCCAGACTAGAATTTGCTTTAAAATTCTCTCTGCTGAGCTAAGTGGAGAAGCTGGCTCTTCGGGAACAACTTTGTCTTCTAAAGGTCTGCTGCTACTACAATCCATCACATGCCAAGGCAGACACAGACAGATCTCAGTTTCTTGTTTTGAACATAGATATGCATTGGCATTTTCTGCAAACTGAGCAGCTTTGCTTGACAGGGTTTTCTGTGCACAGCATTTCTCCAGAGCTCGACCCTGCCACATCCACCATCTAAGCATGTGTGCTTCCCTCCTTGGCTGCTTCTCGTGACTCAAAGCGAAGGCTACGGCTTCCTTCCTGCAAGACAGCAAACTGACCAGCTGCCACACCTCTCTGCTGATAGATTGAAGTGTTCTCAGGCCTGACCTTGCATTCCCTCCAGCTGCTACGATGTATACAATTTTTACTAGGCAAGAATAAAGGGATTTAAGGGAAGAAGGAATAAAAGTGAATTTTCAAAGGAAATCCTGCTATTGGTTTCCAGTATTTCCTTCTATTGTTGAATGTTGCAGATTCTGAAGTAAATGTCTACTGAGATGGGAATCCCACATTAACTATTGTCATCCAACTTTGGTCATGGCCAGCAGTTAAATCAACCTTCCTTCTCACTTGAACAGCTGGAGTCTACAGAGGTATTTGAGATATTTTTCTGAGTAAGCATGCATAATGTTTCCCACAGGTCACTGTCCTAAAAATCAGCCAAAAAGATTGAAGTAAAAATGTTGAACCTTCCATAAACCCTCTGGCAGTTTCTATGGAATTACATAGAGCAGGATGCTTGCCAAAACAAACAACTTATAAGTGCCATATCTTTTTCTTTCTCTTCCCTATACTTTTAGCTTAATTTATATGGAACACAATTGAATCCCTCAGTGATGCTGTTGATTTTCTCCCTGATGACATGGCTATGAAATTTCTGAGAATCCCTTCCAATCCAAAAATGCTCAGATCACTCTCCCTTGAAGGCATAAATTCAATGTATTGGGCAATCTCTGTTTTTACATGCTGTGCTTAAAAGAGGATTTAGAAACCTCATTGTGCATCACTTCTAACGGGGCTATGAGTGTAAGGGGAGTGCATGGGCCTCTTCCACATAACATTATCCTTGCAGACTTGATTGTGTTTTCTCTCCTTCAACATGAATACCCTTTACCTGGAAATGTGGGTTACAAGTACTCACTCTGGTCTGCAGTTCTGCTCACAAAAGACACAAAAATGGTCCCGGTGAGAAATCAGCCCAAGAAGGAATCCAAACAATAAGGTGAGCTATTAATGTTTGCTACTACTGAAGATGCAAAGAGCGGAAGAGTAAAAAGATAAGCAGCAACACAACTTTCAAAGTGATATAACAGGCAGTGTATTTAATAACTATTTCACTTGAAATAGGGAAAGAATTTAAAAGCTGTCTGAATATGACCTGTAGGTGTTTCCTTCAGGGAACAGTCTCCTAGCTGTCTTAAATCTGCTGATTCTCTGCTGCCCACCCCTCCCTCCCCTACAGTAGTCAGCAGCACAGGGACTAAAAGGGGTCCAGCTGTGCCAGGACATGCTGTGAGCACAGGCTCCATCTATGCCAATCTCAGCCCTGTGGCTGAAATTACTCAAGACAATGACATTGCTGGAAAGGTTGGTTTTAGATGTTTCCAGTCACCCCCTCTGGCCTGGTGCCTTCTATCCTTCGTGCTGGTGTTTGCCATACCCTCAGGTCACACTTCTGTGACAAATTAAACAAAAGCTTAGTCAACTCAGTCATGGTCCCATCTTCATACTTTGCTCTGTGTCTCTCTCCTCCCCTCTTGTACCATTCCTGGCATGAGAGTGCCAGGGTACAGAAATTGATGGTAGCTTTCTTTTAAGCCCTTTGAACCAGCTCTGAGCCACTGGGCAGTGCCAGCAGCAGAGGGGTGGAGATTGCAAGGAGAAGACAGGGATGTTGGTGGCAAAGTTGGTTTAAACTGTTGAGAAACCTCATCCCCATTGCACAAGAATAGCAGCATATGGGGCTATTCAGTGAGCTGAATTACTGAAATGAACAAAACAAAACAACCCCCCCAGAAAAACCCAAATCAAAATCCCCCTTCCCGTAAAGGGCTGTTTTGGTGTGGCTGAAGGGGTAGTGAGCTACTGCAGAGTTCCTTTGGGGTCACTGAGGCTCCCATTTCACCCCATAAATTTCATCCCATAAATTAACCCCAGGCCTAAGAAGATCATAAAAAAGAAAGTTTAAAAGCCTTTTTTTAAACTGAAAGTGGTAGATCTTGATTTGAATTGGGGTTGCTAAATTAGAATACCCAATTTTAACAGCCTGTTCAAAGTTATTAAATTTATATTTTGATACTCTGCACTGCAGTTGAGTCAACAAAAACCTGTTGTGCCTCTCAGAAAAGAGAATGAACTCTCCTAAATGTGTTTGCCAGAAATATTGGGATATAAATCATCCCAACAGAGTGGTTTCAACAAATTAAAACCAGTCTGTTAGAGTGACAACATGCTTACTTAACTGAAGATACAATAATAAGCTCTTTGATGTTTTTCTATCTGAACCAGATTCCCAAAATTATTTTCTACATTTTGTTTTAATGTCTTTAATTATGTTTCTATGTCTCATTGAAATAAAATCCCATGTGTTTTGTATTTTTAGATGTAACACCACCTGTTTTAAAATATTTTTGGATAAAATATTTAAAATATTGACAGAATTTTAAGTGGTGGATCATTATGCTTATTTATTTATGTGAAGGATGGAAGAAATTTTTTCCTTATCAAGTATATGGATAATCTGAGTGGCTGAACAAATGTTTCCTTCATCTTTGTTTTTGGATTTTGGACATCTCTATGTAAGGACAACATCTTGTGCGTTAAGAAGTTCTGTTAATAGGATCTTTTAACATGGTTCACTTCCACTTCCCAGGACAGGTAATACAGCAGAATTGCCCTTAGTAATGTGCTGGATCTTGTTCTTTTGCTGTTTATGAAAGAAGGACATTATGACACACATTAGGCTTGGTGGGTGCCTAATTATGGATTTTACCTTGCCTGTTCAAGGGTCTGTGCATCTCTTCCAGTCTCATTTATTCTGTTCCATTAGTACCCATATCATGAGATATTTAAGTTTTCAGAGTAATTTTCAAGTGAATTCCCAGAAGATGAAAGTGCTCCATAGTACCTGTTGTTTAACTATGCTGATTTGGTTTGACTGTATGTCATTATTTCTTTAGTACAGCCATGCCTTTGTGTTCCTCTGTCTTGACATTAAAGCAGAGTTGCCTGTCTTTTGTAGAACACAGTGGTTAAAACAGCTCCACTCCCACTGGAGATGACAGGAGCACTGTATAACAGGTGTGGACATCAAAATTCAGATAATTTCATGCCTTGCACCCTTTGCTTTAGGAAAAATAATAGATGGTCAGGATGTTAGTAGCATCTTGAAAAGAAACAGCATCATCTGAAATGAACAGAGAAAGGATGTGCTTGGTTCTCACACTCTGCGAGGAAACCTTCGGAGCTCTGAAAAAATGGGATTCATCACAGGGCACAGCTATGTCCAAATCACTTCCTTGCTCAGATGATTTCAAAGAAACAAATGAGATGCAAAAACCAGCCTTGTGGCACAGTGAACTGGAACGGATGCCTTCTAATGAGATTTTTGCTTATATCTGGGTAAAAAATCTTTCTGTTTTCTGTCATAAAAAACCCAACAGCTACACTTAGAGACAAGCCGTGGGCACTGGCTCAAGAGTATTTCTTGTGTGAGGGAAAAAACAAAGAAAACCCTAGTGGAGGTGAGAGGGAATATGAGCATTTTTAGTGCTTTGAATAATTTACTTCTGCTAATTGTCAAACAATCCACATTGTTGTTCTATTCATAGACTGCTTTGCAGAAAACAAACTGCAATAGCATCTGAGAAATCCATAGGCAAAATAGACTTTAAAGGCTTTTTTGAGCCAAACCACAAAAAAATAATTTATTATGTTAATTTGAATTTATGCACTTTGACAACAAGATTCAGAGTTGCAAAACTTTAAGTGGAATAAATAAAAGAGGCTTATTTCTACTGTTTCTGAACTTCTGCTTTTCCCAGTAAATTCAACAAGAAAACGGAGCTCTAGAGAAGAAAAGGTCTTTCCCACACCCACTCTCAGTTCACCCTTCAGAGTAAAAAAATCTTCCCAAGATAACTGAGTCTGTGCTTCAACTAAATATACAATAAAAGTCACATTGGATAAGCTAAACTACCAAAGTCTCAGGACAAGAGCTTAAGGTGCTGTTGGCTGGATCCCAAACCAGGGACTTTATCTCATAGGTGTCAGAGAATGGAACATGCTCTTCCATGTTCCACTGAAGTGGTTTGTCAGATGACAAAGAAGGTGTCTTTCTGCAGAATTGTGCTACAGAAAGACAGTGCCTGTCCAGAAGCAATGGAGAGCCACTGGTTTATTTTATCTTCTCTTATTATTGCAATATTGAACACATTCTTCATTAATTCTTTAACACGTGTTTTCTGTGGCAAATACGACATCTCTAGAACTAATGCAGAGGTGCCAGTTACTACAGTTGTCCACAAATGCATATGCATCCTAGGAATTATCCTTCTCCTATTAGACATAAAATTTTCATTTCTAACCTTCATTTTTAATCTTTTTATTATTATAGTTATGAATTATTAAGATTAAAACCAATATATTTTTCATGTTTCTGCCATCCTAAAGCATAGAAGAACATTAAAAAATTTACTGATAGAAATTTACTTTAAAGCACAGCATAAAAAACTTTATTTCCTATATAATTGCTTTTATACATTTTGTTTTTAAATGCTGTCAGTTTTCTGAGATTTAGTCTGGGAATTTTTTGATTTGAAGCAACCAAGACAAGATGGTAGTACTCAGCCTTTCAGTGCAGAGCCAAAACTGTGCCAGGCACAGCTGCACAAGCCTTTCTGAATTTAATTTTTAAAGGGCTTGAGAATAGGCAGAGGAGAATGTAGTCTTAGAAGTTCAGCAAGACAGGCAGTTGCCTGAATCAAGATTCTTTATGCTATTTGTGAAATCTGAGGTTAAGGTGCTGTTCTCTAATCTGCCAGAAGTGTCAGTAGGGCTCTTTGTTCCTTAAGTAAACTGTCTTTGATTTGACTGAACTGAAATCTGAAAAAAAAAAAATAATAAAGGTGTTCCAAATAGAAGGAGATTGGCAGGACGACCCTTTATGTCTGTGCTGTGTATCACTGCACACAGGCAGGTAGCTGTCTATGAGTTTATGCCTGTGCTGTGAAATGGGGAAGAGTCTAGAAACAATCCTCAGGTGTGGCACTTGAGGATTTAAGCATCCTTAAATATTAATGCTTAAATATTAATGTAAAGTGAGGCTGACTGTGTTTACTACCTGCAGTTACAGCACAACAAGATTACAAGGGTAAAAAAACATGATAGCTGCCTATTTTCCATGGTGTTCTGACCCACTGGCCTCTGTTGGCAGCTGCAGCCTTCACCAGTACTGACTAAACCTCACTGAAAGTTCTGATTATTAGCTTGAATAAAGGGGTCAGAATCTCACCCCTAAAGGCTAAAACTTGTATACTGGACTGCTCAGTTCATTATTGAACTTGAGCTGTAGTGACATTTTTCTAAAATAATCTTTGCCAGAGTATGCTTATGTGAAAATGTATGCATTTACAAAAAATGTATGCATACATATTTCACATCCTGAATGTTATTCTCCAAAGAAAGGCATTCTTTTGCTCCAACAGCAGAGGAAAGTAATTGATGAGGTTTATATGTTTAGAGGATCAGCTGCCAAAGTCTGTTTTTAGTTAAACTGCTAATAAAGAAAATAGTTCTGTATTTTCCATACAAGAGTTTTGGTGTGGGAGCCCAGAAGTTACAGTGATGTCTTTTTTTCTTCTTTTTTTCCAATAAACAATCTTCTTCCCTTGAAACTGCAAAACCTGACAGCTGCAATTCGAAGATAATATAAAACAACACTTAACTGTCAGTGAAATATTCTTAGCAGTAAAACTAACTCCTGTTAGCACTGACTATGTGAAAGATCAAGACAGCAGGGACATTCCACCTATTAAAAAATCACTGCCACTCAAAAAAAAGGTATGTGAACCTTATGAATGCTCATCTTAAATTTGGAGGAAAAAATATACATTAAGATGTGGTGTTGAGAAGCTTTATTTTTAAATGAAAATTATCCTTAGTTGATATCTGAGTCCTGAATATAATGTCTATCTTTTCAACATATGATTTTTGGTATTTTGTTGGGCAATTTTCTGCTTTTTTACACATGGCCTAATACTGTAGCCCTTGTTTCTGGGAGTGGTGTTTAGCCATATAAATAGCTGGGATTAAGTGCATGCCTAAATACTGAAGTGGAACTACTTCCATAAGGAGCTACCACTCAGTGGGAATAAAACAGAATTGGGTGTAGAATTATTTGTTTATTACTCATCAGACAGAATTACTTGACCACCCAAATGGAGTGCCTGAGGCTGTATCTGAAACCCAGTTATTTAAAAACCCAACCAGATTATTCTCTTATAAGTGGTCTGTACAGTGGCATTTTCAATTTAGTTTTGTTCTGGAGAGATTTTTTACAGTTTATTAATGATGGGGTTAAGAAAAGAACATTTGAACTTAATTAGTGATGTAAGATAATACGTACAATTACAGTATGAAGAGAAGCTAAAATATCTTGGTACATACAGTGGCTGTATTTATTCCCACAGTAATTAGCCCACATATAAAAGGACTTTTCAGACCAAATTCTTGAAGTTAGTGACAAATTTGGATAGCTTTCTAAAACTGAGAGAACCTCACTGGCGCCATCCAACTTCCTCTGAAGTCCATGGAAATGTTGCCCACAGCTTCACTGCAAGTAAACAACAAGATAGTTTGGAAAACAAGATGAAAATAGTGACATTAGTGAGTCATGAGATCTGGAATCAAACTCCCAGAGAGTCTCCACGTCCTTCAATCTCCATGTAAGCGTACAAAGCAGAACTTCTAAATTCTTTCTTTTCCAGCAGTGCTGAGGTATAGAGCAGTGTGTGGTACATTCACTTATGTGAACTCTTGAGCAAAGGCCCGTGCTGTTGTACCCAAAACTCTGACTCTGCATTCCTGCCCTTTTGTGCCTGATGTATCCTGTGTATGGCCAGAGATGTGGGTGTTCAAAGCCTGGAATTGTGCAGAGGTCTGGTAAAACTATGGTTGCCTAAATTGATTTCTCTTGTAGTAAAAGAACGAGAAACAGAAGTCATAGTTTTTATACTCTAAATGTTTTCCTAAGTTGCTTTTCAGTAACCTGAACAAAGAAAATCTATGGCCCATAAAATTTTGAGAGTATTACTTGGAGTAAGCATGCACAAAGAACATGGGATTAACACAATTAACAACATAATTTTTCAGAGTGAAAGGACTTTTCTTTGTAAGGTATAAAGGGAAAACATTTTCCCACACAAGATCCCTTGTTTCTCAAAGAGTGAAAAATGCTCGTGTCAGGATAGGAGAAAACATGACTGGCATGGAGTTAAACCCCCTCTGAAAGTACTTTGGGAAAGGCCACTTCACTAAGTGCACAATTGTGCAAGTAAGGACTTCATGCACCAGTCTGCCATGGTTTCTCTGAATACAACAGTGGTTCAGTTTGAATGTATTGTTCATATATCTGAGTTCTGCACACTGGATGTCAAGGCTCTCTCTGCAGACAAAGCCTTATTGTTAATTAAAATGTTTCATAAGTCCTCATTGTGGGAGCAACAAACCTCTCCTCCCCACCAAAGCCAGATCCTGTTCAGAGCATGATTTGGAATGCATGTCCTTTTTAATTTAAAGTACAGAATAGTCTCTCTGTGGTCTGTGCTAAAAATCCATCTGAATGCAATATCTTTCTCCTAAGCTTAAATGGGCCATGATGTTTTGTGTCAAAATAAAAGCATACATTGACCCTGATGCTCTGCTCTGGCTAAACTCTTTTCTGTCTAAAACTGGAGGAGGATTTAGAAAGAAATAACATTCTTGTTTACTTCTTAGTCTACCTTATTTTGCCCATAGTATAGGTAAGTACAACTTTATTCAGGACTCTGTTAAATTTTGTTTTTTTGGCTTTCTCCAGAAGACATTGAAACAGAGGAATCTCCTCATACATTGGATCTACCATAAACATCACCATTGCAGGCCTTCTGTACTGGGTCTCTCAAGTTGGCAGCACAGAGGTATTGTGCTCACTCTTCTTTGTCTGGGGTTTTGTTCCTTTGCAGCACCAGAAATGCTACAGAAGCTGTAGTATAGCTCACACTTTCTCAGTTTTAATCTTTTAAGTAGAAATGTGAAGCATTTGGTAGATATGTTATTTCATCATAAGTCTCCTGTAATTACTTAACAATTACTCTTATTTTCATTGTTCTGGTAACCTAAAATCTGTTTTTATATTTTTTACTTACAGTAGCTACATATATTAATTTGTGAGCATTAGACTTAAAATCTTGTTTCCATTGGTAAATGGAATTTATTTATGGATAAAATTATTTTACAGGGAATCTGAAGCTGTAGAGTGGCTAAAAAGTCTTTTATATATTGTTGATAATCAATATCACACATTTGTATTAAATCAAAGCCCACTGACTCTCTTACTATATATACTAAGAGAACTACAATTAATGCTGCAGCCCATGGGTTAAACTGGTCCCTTACTGCTGGAGAAGTGGGATGTATAAACTCTTGGGTAAATGGCATTATAATTTTAAATGTTACAAACATGTTCATGGTATTTGAATTGACTTACTTTACCAAAGAAAATTATTTGGATTCTTGATTTCACTGTTTTCCTAAGTCTTTTGATCCAAACCAATTGTGTAGGTGGCTGGGACTTTATCATATTATCCTGTAATTTCCTTGATATTTACTCAAGAAAAAGTAACTTCCCTTTTATTTATTTGGTAGGGGGCACAAGGGCAGCAGAAGTGAGGCAGGAAAAGGACAAATAGAGTCCCTCAGCAGCCCATACCATATGTTTAAGGTCAAAGACTTCAAAAAAAAAAAAAGATACAGGACAGCAGGAGGATAAGGAACTAAAAATTTAACAGTAAAGTGCATCTTGGATAAATCTATGAAACAAAGGATCTGCCCTCTCTTCCTTAGTATATTTTAAATATAAATATAAACCAGCATTTTTCTTCTGAAAAACCCCAAACCCCAATGCAATCACATTACAAAATAACTCCTGGAGTGAACAGCTCAACATAAACAACAATGGCCCACAAAAAGCATTTTTGGACCATTGTTGAAATTTCCATTTTTCTTCAAAATGACAGCTCAGGAGAGCTTCCAGTTGTATTGGTATGTGGAGCTTATCAGCTAATGAAGGAACACTGTCATGCATCCCATCAAAATGAGAATGCATCAATCTCAGCTCCCCAAAGTCACTTAAGGGCTGCATGGAATATCCCTGGAAGCCTGCACATTTCAGCACAGATTGCTGCCTCTCTGGCAGTACTATGTGACCTTCCAGTACAGCAAATGTGTGAGGGACTGCTTGCTATTGTGGGAAGGCAACATGCTGTGCTCACTGCTGAACTGCCACACGACAAAAGGAAGGATTACTTTAGCTTTTTTTTTTTTTTTTTTAATTTACCATATCTCTGCAGTAGAATCACTGTCTGATGTTTGCTTTTATCCCAAGAATTATACAGGTTTTGATTGAAATGAATAGTTTTCACCAAAACCTTTTCCTCGTGCTTTGCAGGAGGCTGTTCACGTCACCTGTTTGATGGCTTAATCACCTGAGCATTAAGCAGTTGCTGCTTTGCTAAACAGGGATTAGTCTGGTTGTCTGTTTTTTTCATCCTTCTATTATCCAACAATATCACGGGACAGACACGGACGTGTATGTGTATGAGTAAGTACCTGGGCAGCCTGGGTGTGGGAATGACACATTCTCCTGGTCTCAGTGGGAAAATGGTGCTTTGCTTTTAGCAGCTTTTTTCTTGGAAGTGAATAAATTTCTTCTTCTTAGTGAAATATGTGCCCTTCCTGCCCTGCAAACCATGGCTGGACAACACTCCCATGCTCTCAGCATGGAGGGTGCTGAGGGGGATATCTGAGGGGGAATTGACTTTATTTTGGGCTTTTAATGCCAGCTGTAGAGTTTCTGCCTTTGTTTGATGATCCAGCCAATGCTGCCACAGTTCCTTCTTCCACTACATGCCTGCTTTCCTCCTGACCTTTGCCTGGCCACAGGAAGGAGAGGAAGGGAGTGGCAAGAGATGTGCATACCAAGAAAACATTTAATAAATCACCACAGCTTTGTTTTCTGCATTGTGTCCACGGAAACACCCACAAAACAAGAATCCGCTCAGTACAAAACACCACAGGAATCTCCTCTTCCTGTACAGTGTATATAAATTGGGTGTCTTTACTTATAGGAAAATAAAGGGTTCATAAACAGACTGTTTCATAATCACTTAACATCTCCCCCCCAAAAAAATCCTACATTGTATGTTTTTTTTTCTTTTTTAGTAAAGGCATATGATATTTGATGAACAAAGAAAGCTTTGGTGCGGGTGTGAATTAAAACATTTTGTGAGCATTTTCAATCCTATTCATTGCATTCAGGAAAGCTCAAGAAAATACAACAGGAAATTAATAATCATCATGGCATTTATTAAATGAAATGCATTCAGGGATGTTTCAGCCTAAAAGGCATTTGAGATTATGACGGTGAGATTCCAATCTGAGCATAACTTTAACTGATGTACTGAAAGAGCCCTGCACACAGCACAAAAAGCCTTTATGCTGCCTCTTCCCTTTTCCACTCACCAATTCCTCCCTGATGACTGACACAGTTGCAACATCCCCACTCTGCCCTGCCCGGTACCAGTCCCCCGCTTCCGCGTCAGGGGCCGTGCCCGCTCTAGCAGAGCTCCATGTGCTCCACTGTAATTAATGATGACAGCTTTTCAACGAGCAGGAGGGCCTGGAGGATGGGCTGGTCCACAGCCTTTGACTCTAAAGCCTTTTTACTTATTTATGCAGGACATTTTTTTCCACCTACTTCTCTGTCAGAGGGGTGAGTCACGCTCATATGCAACTCCATAACATTGCTTAGGTAAGCTGCCCATTACGTTCAGTATGGCAACACACATACAGACATTTTCAGACTGTGGACACAGGGCTGCAGGCCTTGACTGTGATGTGAATATCCTTTTAAACATCCAACTGTATGTCGTGATCTAGAGTGAGGATCCTGTGTTATTTGGGGCTTCTAAGTGTAACTAAAAATACCTCCAGACAGTAAAGAACATGGATATTTCCTGGTCTGTCAAAATAAAAAGAGAATAACTCACTGGTCTACCAACTCAGAGTTAATCTCACATTTCTGGGAAGTAAGAATGGCTAAATGTGAACCTGCCAAGGCCATATGTTCCTAACACGTGTTGCTTCTCCATCTAGCCGCCAAAAAAACATGTCTGTGTTTGACTCTAAAGGTGCTGAATTGTTTCTTCAAAGACTGAAGCACCTTATATGAGGTCTTGAGGATAACAGTTTCGCCAGGTCTCAAGATAATAGAAAATCAAGTCAGGACAGCTGGGATCTTCTTCCTTCAGAGTCACTGGGATAGCAATTTTTGATTCTGGTAACAGAGGAGTAAGTTGAAAATTTGCCATCTCTAAACCAGAGAATTTCACCCTGGTGATACTATGTTAGGTACACATAACATTTAACTTATCTCAGCAACAGTGCTTTTGTTTTCTGGTTTGAAACTCGGGGTTGCCAAGGTTTTGTGTGTTGTACAGAGCTGTGGGAAGGGAGTTAAAGAACATTGCAAATATTTACTGTAGGCTTTACCAGCAATTAAACTTTATATTAGTCCCTCCTTCCTGAGCAGTGCCAGATTATAAAGGGCCTGAAGCTACATCCTAGTACTGCAAAAGGCACACAGCATGGGTCTTTGTCAGCCATATATATTTTAGGCAGATATGGGCTGGGACTTAAAGGTGGTGAAGTCAGACAGAATACTTTTTTTTTTTGTCAAGAATATTATCTTGTATTGCAATGTCTGCCTTATAGCAAGCCTTTTCTGCTTCTAGAGTTAAATTCCTATTGCAGGAATGATAGAAAAAGGAATGCTCCCCTTTATACAATGGCCTTTCTACAAGTCTAGCATCCCAAACTACAAACAGTGCAGCATTTCTTCAAGGACTGGAATCAAGACTGTGCACCAGAAGCAAAAAAACCTGTGAAATTTTGTAGTATGTTTAATGATGCCAATAGACCATACTAGCATTAAGATAATCATGTTCAAGACTTTATTTTTCTTTAAATTTTTATATTTTAGATTTAATAAATTGATTTTTTAAAATCAGAAATTATCTAGACTGTGGAGGTGTAAAGGGGAAAGTGAAAAATTTTTTGAGTGAGATGAAATTTGTGTTCATCATCTCTGAGAACACAAAGGAAATCTGTATCATAGTGACTGAATAGGATGAGGAAGGGAACAAAACCTGGAAGAAATGAGGTTATTTCTAAACTATTTGTACAAGAAATGGAAAGGCAAGGGCAAAGCAGTTCTCTGCAGGCCCATCACACCACAAAGCCAGGCTCAGAGCACTCCTGGCTACCCTGCTCTGATGTCAAAGCCAAATAGATTTGAACAGGTTATGACCATACCAGGCAATAACAGGGAGCTTGTACACAAAAACCTTCTACCCTTCCCTCCCCACTGTTCTGGCACCACACTGCCCCAATGCCTCTATGTCTCCACCTTGTAAGCAAACTGGGGCACCATCCTCCCTATTCACTTCCCAACAAACCCAGCATTTTTCTCCAAGGAATGTTGTTACAGAAGATGCAGTGTCACTATTTACAACATTCAGAACGTTGAAACTAAGAATAGTCAGAGTGGCAAAGGTTTAGCACTAGCCAAAGAAATCAGCGTATTTTTCTTGTTGTCTGGCAGAACAACAATACATTTGTTAAAGGACAGCTTGTCTATTTACTCTCTTTGGAATTACTCTCACCTACTGGTGACAGTAAACCTAAATTATTTTTTGCCTAATGAAATTAAAGCTGCTGCCTGAGGCTTTAGTATACAGATAGCTTGACAGTTCAGAAGAGAAGTGCCACATCAGCTGCTGACACATCTTACTATACATATAGTAAGAGCAAATTATCTGTAAAAAGAAGCCATATGACAGAGGAATGTTAATTTTACTATGGTTTCTTTACTTAAAATCAGACTTGATAGAATATTGCTTATGATGCACACAAAAATTTCCCATGATACCTGCAATAGGATGAAAAAAAAATCCACTCTCAACATATATTCTGTTTAGAGGTCCAGCAAACTCCTCTACTGATTGTGCTTTGCATGCTTGTGAAGGGACCTCAGAGAAGGGACTTTGTGTTGGTAATTGTCACATGCTCTGTCCAGCAAGAGGAGATCACTGTACAGTAGTATTAACACAACCTGATCATAGTGGTTGCACACGGTTCTTCCCCCAATACAGCCCCAGGGCTGATGTTTTCTGTGCTGTGCACTGCATAGCTCTTTCTCCTCTGCTTTTTGACACACATAATTTCTTGAACTCACTACTGGCATTCTTTATGTGGGGCTGCAGCCTTACAATATTGGCTAAAGTTTAATATTTTCAATGGCATGCCATATACTCACAGTTTGCATGATTTTAAAACCAATGACTTGAAACATGAAAGTTCCTGACAGAACAGTGTGTTTCCAAGGAGTGCCCTCTCTGTAAAAGAAATTCTTTCCACTTAGCCTGGTCCCATCCTCTTCCTGTTGTTCCAAAGTCTGTTTCTCCTCATGAGATCTGTCCTCATTTATGCTTACATTCTATATTATATCTAATTATAATTATATAACCACATAATATAATTATATCTAGCTATAGTTCCACATCAAATAGAAAGGTTTTTGTAAAAGAATACAAATTTCAGTGCAATAGGGAAATGAAAACACAAGCTCACTTGAAAGAAAGTAACATTTTTGCTTTGTTAGCCACATATATCTACTAGTACATTTAATGTCTTTTTTTATAGTTTGGCATTAGATTGAGCTGTTTAACAAGATTTTGTTTCCAAAGTTCAACCAAAGCTATATCAAAGTTAGCTAAAAAAAAATTGGACATTAATATTCAATAGAAAAGTTGACAGTACTTTATCAAAGACGCATCTTGGCTGAGGAAAAAAAATTGAATAAATATCTGTTTCCTGCTTACTTTCTCCTTGGTTATGGATGAAAAAAAATATTACTATGCTCAAGGGGAAAATCATTTAGGTTTGGTAAACTTAAAAGGAAATATTTAAAAATAGGGGTGAAAAAAGAAAAAAGTTTAATTAGAATTGGGGTTTTTTTTGGTGAATGGGAGTTTTCAATCTAAATTTAGCATTTTCTTCAGAAGCATCCTGCTCTTATATAAATGACAAAGACTGTGTACACACAGGCCTTCCTGAATGTAATGTTTACTTGCAGATGCCAAGATGTCCTTCAGACAAATATCTAACACAATATTACAGAAAGTGGATGCAAAACTAACTCTTGCTGTCAAGGACAGCCAGCTGTCCTCCATGTGTCCAAGCCAGAGAGAGATTCAAATCTGAGAGAAGCTGATGGGAGGTCCATCCTTCTCAAACTGCTAAGGCTGTGAACATCTTAAAAATTCCCCTGAGAGTGGTTTTGTTTAGAAATTCAAGAGTTTAAGATTTGTGCTTTTAATATGTCCATGAAATAACTGCACTCAGAGTGTCAGCATAGAGTGAAGGCCCTCTGTGGAAGCCAAATTAAAGTGGTTTTAAGCACAAAAGCTAGAAGCTGTTTCTTGAGTGGTGACAACACAAAGCAGTGAATGAAATCAGGTCACAGAGAAGCCGAGATAAGGTTTTGGTACGGGGGAGTCTCTATTCAAGGCACAAAAATTAGATCTGTTTTTGGGAGTGTAGAGAACCCAGAACTGCAGCTCCAGAAAACAGCAGGGCAGCCTTTGAGGAGGTCAGACCCATAAAGTACCATACATTGTGCTGTTGTGTATTGCTTTAATAGTAGCAGAAATCTGCTTGTCTTGTCATTGAGGTTTTTTGCAAACACAATTAATTAAATCTCTATCTCTCACTTTCCAATACAAAAACAGAAGCAACAAATTTAAGGTACAGAGATACCAAGTTTGGTTGTAAATGCTACAATTTACAAAGAGCATTTTGTTGAGATTCTATTAAACAAGTGTCATCTCAGAAAGTGTAAGGTGGCAGAGTTTATCAGACCTTAGAATTAATTTGCTTCTCCTTTGAGAAAACTTTCTTTCCCTTTTCAGAGCTCTAAATGTGAGGTGAAAAAAACTGTATTTTAAAAAAGAGATATCTTCCTGCAAACTGCCAAATGTCTTGGATTTGGATGTCAGAAATAACCTGATCATAATCTCCACCACTGGATCTAAATATTTCTTGGAGATGATCTCCTATAAGAGCTCTTTTATAGTATCTAATCCTGTTACTATAAACACTAGAAATAGCCAACATTTCTGTCTACAAATAGCTATTGAAACATAGAAATATAATGTTTCATCTTCATGCAGTATTTTTACATTTTAAATCATTGCTTCTGTGTCAAAATAACTAATTTTTTACTGGATGTATGTTTATATTTGATGCTCCCAATTTTTCTTTAATGTTTCACTTTATATTCTTAATAGCTATAATAATAATAATCATTAGCATGTTACTTGTGTCTTTCCTTTTTGCAAATTTGAATGTTTTCAATACTTCTGTGACTTTAAAAAAAAAAAAAAAGCAAAAAAAACCCCCCCCAAACAGGAAGGGAACTATCATCTGTTAAATTAACAATAATATATTTTAGTTTTTATGTACTATATTGTTTCTAGCAAGCTGAAATAGGCTTGTTCCATGCTATCACAGCTAGCTGGTTTTACACTTCAGCTTTTCTCTCCCCTTCTTACAAATATCTCTCTATTTCTTCTTTTTGAATTGAACCTTTTAAACACCCAGTGAGATGGAAGTGGTTTGTGTCTGACTCATCTCCTGCATCTTCAAACAAGGAGTAATTGCTTCTTTTGCTTCTCTGTCCTCTTCAGCTAGCTCTGGGCCTTCTAGGATTACTCTTCCTTCCAGCTGCTGTTCTGAATATTCTCTCAGTTTCTAACATTAGCCTTACTCCCATTCCTAATTTATATGGTGTTCTTTGGGCTCCTGCATGCCATTGTAATTTTCTGCTACATGCCATCCACTCACGTTCCCTCTGTCTGCAAAGCCAGGTTTAGTGAGCTTTGTGAGATCTATTTAATCACTAAAAAAACTGCAGTCCAGCAGTAAATGTAATATGTATTCCAGAAGACCTACAAACAAGTTTTACTTGGCACTCACAGCAATGAGGTAAGAGGATAAAATGAGTTTGTGGTCACATTACCAGACCACCAGCAGAGAGTTATGAGAAAGCTAGACCCATTTTAATTAGGAAAAATATAAAAAGTTTACATGAGAAGACATAATTCTGGTCTTCTATTAACCACAAGCTGTAATTATAAACACTAAGTATGAATTAGCTTTATTCTTGGATTTTAATATCACTGTGTGAAACAAAAGTTAAAGTTCTTTAGGTTGTTCAAAGTATGTCTTTATTAAAAAAACATTTTTTCCAAAATCCCTGCAGGAGATAATCTGCATGGTCTCCTTTAACTCTAAAATTGGTCCATGCCATACTATAAATCTGTTCAATACAGGTTTTTAAGGTTGATTTCTATGTAAGTAGAACTGTACATCTTAAAAATTGAACCCTTTGTCTTGTGTAAGGGGCTAATTAAAATCTTCAGGACTTCTCTGAAACACTTCTGTCCTGAGGAGTTGTTTAATATTTGATTTTTACAGTGATCTTACGATAGGATGGATTGTTGCTTATGCTGAGTGAAGGTGATTTCATACAATGCAGGAGTTAAATGCAATTTTTTAGTCCAGAATTGCAATGACAATATCAAACTTTTGCTTTGGGGACTTGCTCAAAAGATGATTAATTTGATAAAAATATTCTCAAGTAATGCAGTCTCTGGTATTTGTTTCCATGAGCAAGGATATGGCTAGATGGAAATAACTCAATGCCATGTTAGAAAGCTGGAACTATGACCGAACAAGTTGGTATGAGTCCGTGGTATAGTGCCACACCTTGCTCAGCCATTAGTAACCAGCTTGGGTTCCAATAGGAATGTAGCTCAGTAAACATGATGGTATTTAGCCTCAAAACTGGATTTTCTGCTTGTAATGGGCCTGTCTTTGCTTTTTTTAAGCTATAACTGTTTAGCCATCTTCTACTTGGCAAAAACATGGACCTACATTTTGTAAGAGATGTGCCATCTCTTCACCGAGTACGTCTACACCATAATCTATACTAAAATATAAAAGAAAATCTAAACATAACTATGGTAGATTTAACATCTGAAGCAGATGAACTGGGACCTGGAGTAAACTCAAAGTGGAAAACTGGCTATTTATTATATGTAGGGGAAAAATCCCCTGAAGGTGAGGGGGTATCACTATTGGATAGCCTTTCTCGTGTACCTGTTCCTTATGTAGTGGCTGTCATGGCATGTCATTATAGATGCCCATCTATAATTCAATAATTCAGTGATTTAGACACTCATGCAGATGTATGATAACCAAACTCATTTCCTCCTACTGCTTGCTGAATTTCAAGTCTTTGCCAGCTTCCAAGTAAATGCAATGAGCTTGTGATAATTTTATCAACATAACTGCAGAGGAAGGGACAGGCAATGACTGAAAGGAATAGAAATGCCTTGTTGAGGCTGTTTTACTTCAATTAGACATTTGTGGTCTCACAAAAGTGACTGCTATAAAGATGCTCAATGTCACAAAATTCAGAGAACGAGGAAATCTGGATTTCCTTCTGTCAAAAATAATGTAGGTAATTCTACAAGATGGTACACGTTTACGAACAGGGACTGAGAACCCTGTGAGGAAGACTTCTATTCAGGATGCTCCAGTGCTTGCTCAGAAATTATGCCTGTATGTACTTGGTCTTCTGTACTGGGTGTCCTGAAAAGCTGTCAGTGCAAGGCTCTGGATGACCTGCTTAGTCTGGTGCCATCAGCGTATTCCATTGGTATGGCATTTCTCCTCTGGCTTCTCCAACTGGTGGTTTCACTGCCCTCAGTGGGTAGGATTTTTTAAAGTAACCTGGGATGTTCAACTCAATAAAGCCCCAGGTGCACATAAGGTAAAAAATGGAATTCTTCTAAATGACATTTCAAAGTAAGATTCTTTCGGTCTTGTTCATGTAAATTCATTTCTTTTCACAATCATGATAAACTGCTAAAAGCTAAGGGACTGGTCTAAATTGTTTTTCTTGAAGAAAACAGAATAATTCATTGTCTGAGGTAAAGATATAGAATCCTAAGACTGTTTAAAAATTACATCCTGGTCATGTCTAATAATTAATTTCAGTGATTTATCTGGCAGACAAGACCAGTAATTCTAAAAATGTGGGGTAATCCAATGGCTGTCTCCTTCTTTAATATTTTTCTCTGCTTCAGGCTAAGGAATTAACATTTATTTTGAAAATAGAACTTGCTTCCTTGATTTATCCTTGGAAGAATTAGTGTTTTGCATATTATAGTGTTCCTTAACTCTTTAATTATTTCTGTATGCTTCTGTCCCCATATGTGATCTGTGGTTTTACCTCTCTTATTTACATTAGCTAGAGAACAGATTTAATTTTCCGAGTTCATATGTTTCTGTAGCTTTGGACAAATTTAGCTGGAGAGCTGCAGACTGACCGTAGGAAACACCATGGAAATTATTGATCTAAAATTCACTAGTCCTGATCTGCTCGTTGAAAGATTAGTGAGTAATCTCATCAAAGTCCAAAACCTAAATGTTGTTGAAAACATTACATATAGGAGTAAAGCTTGGTGAGAAAAAGGATCTTAATTTCTTAAGGTGGCATTTCCTCTTCACCCCTTAAAAAAAAAATTCTTAATATTAGAGCTCTGATCTCATCTGGTCCAAACTGAAAACCTTCTATACAGTCAGTTAGACTGATTTAGACCAACTGAGCCTCTGCACCTCCTTTAATGTCCAGACTTTGTGCTTGCTCTCTGTTTCCAGCTGTGTGCTCCTGCGTATGATGGCCTCGTACAGCTCACTAAAAGTTATTTAAACTTTTGTGCTTTTCTCCCATAAAAATCCTCATGGATGTCTGTTATTAACACAGTGTAGAGACTTCAGAGCCTTCCTGACTAGAAGAAACAGCTTTGCATCAAGTTCCAAGCAGAGCATTACCTACTCAACTTGTGTCCACCTTGTAAACTCATGGGGTCTGCCAATGATCTTGGTTTCTACCAGACCATATTTCTGTGGTATCATAAACTTTTACTCTTTTGTATTGTTTATTATTATAATTTTCATAGAGATATGTCAGACAAATTCCAGACTCTACAGGCTCTCCTGGCAAACTCTGGGATGTCCACTCTGTCAAGCCATGGGGCTGTTTTGGGATGATTTACATGGAGTTCAAAATTTGTGACAAAGGAATTAGTGAATATTTTCAATAGTTATGGAGAGTTTTATGTTCTGTACATATATATATATATGTTAAATCATATATCCGTATCTATATATATCTGATGAACTATATATTTTAAAAAATACATATTACAATCTTTTAAAAACGTTTCCCTTTCAATTACACAACCATGTTTTGGGACAGAAACCAGAGTTGAAGAATTTTCTGACAGATTTAATACACTTGTAATTTAGAGAATGCAAAAAATGCACCTACTTTGTGTGCTTTATGTGTAATATTTCAGGGATAGTCAAATTATGTAGTTAACTTTGTCACTTGGCCAACATTCTCATTCCTTGTATGTGCTGTAGGTAACAGCTGCTTATGGATTCCTTACCCATAGAGCTTGCCAGACTTACACAATGTAATTGCCTGTTTATGGGCCAACTAACCCTTGATTGCCGAGACTTAGAGTGGTTTAATGGCCCACAAGGTATGGGTTCAGCATAACTAGAGGCAAAATGAATCCTAAAATTTTGCTCATCATCATTCCTCTCTTTTCATCCACTTCATAGATGCTTAAAAGCAGTAGCAATTTTAAAATTGAATGTCTTTGCAAAAAATCTCTGTAGAAAGAAGTTTTGTTGACTGGTTATCAGTTCAAGATATCCTAGAGAATTCAGAAATATTTTCATAAACATGAGCAATTACTATATTTGGTTTGGCTGGATTTTGATATCTTATTATTGCAGTTTATGAATAGTATGATGGCTCTTAATTGTTCACTAAAAACACCATGAAAACTGAAAGTATGGTCAATATTAATAAAAATTCTCTACATTTTTATGGCAACTGTCAATTTCCTAGTTCTGCTGCTGTGGGGGCCCATGCTGTTCCTGAGTCCTATTCACTCTTTTATCCTAGACATTTTTTCTTCATGATACACACAAGAGTGAATTCTCATATGCATGCTTCCTCCCTGCTGAAACCACTTCTGTGAAACAAGCCCAGAAAGAAGAGATCCCAATCAACTCTGCAGCTAAATTTAGTAATAAAATACTTCAAAAAAAAAACCCTTTACATACAGATCTAGATTGGTCAGGTAATAATTGACAGTCCAAACAAATATCAAAGTGTGTTGGGTAAAATATTCATATCTTTGAATGTAAAATGGGAAATGCTGGCTTGTGGTAATGTAACGATGAGCAGCTGCCTTGGCTTGTCAGAAATTCCTCTAATCTATCTCCTTAAACTCTATCTGTTTTTCTCCCAAAAAATGAGACTTGAGAAACAGATTAAAGCACTTTACAGGAAAAAATTTCTGGTCATTAGCAGCAGACATACCAAGTTTAAAGAAGGTCAAAGACTTCTAGAACTGGGATATATCTTGTCCTGTACGGAGAGGGAATACCTTTAGCCTTTTGCCATATAAATTTTGCTCTTATCAGTTTGAAAAACCACAGCCAGAGGGAGGAATAATCATTTCTAAATTGTATATTTCTTTCTTGCAGCTCTACATAGACAAGTTCTGAAACTTTTCACTCATGCTGATAGTTTCTTCTGAGTTAAACAACAAGTAAGATCATTTACTGGACACTAGAAATAAAATTACCTTGCTGTGGCCAGATTTCAAAATATTTTACCTGCTTTTCAAAATTATATCCATTGTTCCTTTCCCATATTTTATCAGAGTCCTAGCCCTTAAAAACCAAACTAGTCCATTATCTGCTCCAAGGGTAAATAGACACAGAGAATCACATGCCCTGTTTCATCCTTTAATGTCTGCTGACACAAGCCATAGTCTCAAGATTCATGCCATTTAACTGAATTTATGTGTTTAAATAAGAGATTTTGTTTCATCTCAGTTTGGATGTCCAGAACTTGGGTATTCTGAACTACAAGTCCAAATGTCTAGTCTAGGTAGCCAGTGGAGAAAAGAGTAGGATGACATTGCTTCTTGAACTAGTGATTTATGTCTCATACCCTGAGATTAAATCAATAGTTTGGGGGCAAGGTGATGCCTTGAGAAGGCTGACCTGAAACAGAGACTGGACAGAACTAGAGAATAAAGCAAATATTTATTGAAAGGCCCCCAGGATACCCCTGGGACACCCAAAACCAGACCAGATGGCCCCTCCGATGTTCCCTTTCCCCCGATCCTCCAGCCACACCCCCCCTCCCCTTGGGTCTATTTGCATATTGGGTTTCATTGTCCAATTACAACTCCGGGCTGTGAAGTCTCATCATTCTTGTTTTTCTCTTCAGTCTATCGTTGTTGATGCTTTTGGGCCAGAAAGTTGTCCTTGGTTTTCAGCAGGAAAGGATTTGTTTTGTCTACCTACTACCTACTAGCACTTAATATGAAGCTTAGAACTACACCCAAAACAGCATGGAATCTGGAAAACATAAAAGCTAAAACTAAAGGCATCAAAGGAGCTCTTTATTAATTAGGACAGTGAGTTTAGCTAAAAGGTAATTTAAAATAGTGAAAAATACATGAGATAAATCCATGTTCTCCATGGCATCATCTGAAGGCAGAAGCTGTGCAATAATTGTTTTCTAATAAGAAAATATTGAAGGAATTGTAATCCCAGAGCACCAAACCTTAAGTCTTTGCTAAAATGGACCATGTGCATTTTTGCATTTTTGTCCCTGACCATGGCATTGCCTTTGGTAATGTTTTTAAACATTCATTTTCTGAAATTACAATAAAAGTATATGTAAAAATAACTTGTGATAATTTGATTTAATGTACTATTCAAGTAATCATACACTGCTAATGTGACCTTTCATGGGATAGGGATGTAGAAGTAAGATAAAGTTGCATTGTACCCTAGAAATTCAAAAGGACAGAGAGTAAAAAGAGAACTATGCTAAACATTTACCTGAAACATTTGAAAGCTTAGTTATAACATTTAGATGGGCTATTTTATAATCATGCTCAAGGGTTGGCTGCTTCCTCTCATTTCTTCCCAGTGTTATACAGTTCCCTGTCTTCTATGCTGAAGACAAGCCACGCAGACAAGCATGGCAAGTCTACTGCACTTTTGACCTACTAGTTGCCTTTGTTTCCTGTCTACCTGCATTAATTTTGGTTCATTTGCACAAGTCTTCATGCACAATAAAATAAATACAATTTCACAGTGTAGCTTCTGCCTATGATTAAGTTGAATAATTAACAAATATTTCTCCTTAATTTCTTTATATGGCTTTTACATGCAGAATAAATATAAAAAGCAAGAATAATGCCAGAGGTCTCGCTCTTCTAGGTCATTTGGCTGTCAGACTCTGAAGCTAGCCTCTCTTGGGAAGGTCTGATGTCTTCCAGTGGAAGGCAGGAGGAAATGAAAACAGCCCTATGGAAAAAGAAGAGAGGAATACTTTTCCTTCCTTGCTGGATTATATTCCCTTAGGGCTCAGCAAAAAAATCTGTGCTGCATACTGAATATGCAATAGATGGTTTTTCTATTGCTAATTCTGTGGTAATAACCCAGCAAGATAAAAAGCTAATAGGCTGCCCATGTGTTTAAAATAGTCTTCCAAAAACACACTTTAAAAATAAATGTATTCCAGAAGATGAACTGGAAAGAGACTTTTTTTTATAGCCTAATTAGAAAAAAAGGCCAAAATCTACATTAAAATTGATGTGAGTTTCTCTACTGAATTCAGTTAGAGTAGAATTTTAAGAAGCGATTCTTGAGAACTGTGCAGGAAATATCTAACATTAATGCAGAAGCCAGTTCATGGCAAATTCAGATACCTGTGGACTATCTGCTTTATCACAAGCATTACAGAACCCAATAAATAACAACTGAATAATACATGCCTACATAATTCTGTTTGTGAACTTCAATAAATCTGAATGAAATAAAACGTTTGATGGATTTTCTACCTAAAAATCTCTGTTTTGATAGGTCTTTTGCTATCCATTCTTACCAACAATTATCAGTGGTAATGTCTTCTGCTTTGTCAGTTTCCATTCACTTCTGTGCTGTTTTAGCTCCTTCAGTAGTTTTTGCACTCCTTGTGTTTTGCCTTTCCTACAATCCATGTGTTCCTTTTTTCCTTTTTCTTACATTTTTCTTGATGCTGTGGCAACACACAGACTACTCCCTATTCTTTTTTACCTTCCAGTAACAAATATCTCTACCTTCCCTTATTACTAAAGTCCTTCCACTCCTCTGCCTGCAGCCTGTAAAGGTGTTTTCCATTCTTTTTTTTTCTCTATAGACCTCACTTCATATTTTTTATTGAACAAGACATTTTGCACAACAAAAATACTAATAATGGTTGGCTAAATATAATCCACCATCTGTGGAATTTCTGTCTAAAAGAAAGTTAAACAATGGCTGACAACTAAGCATAAAGGTGTTTAATAGTTACATAAAGGGCATTAAAGTGAAGGTATTGTCTGTGTGTCTGTGAAGTTATGGTTTTTTAGACAGTATTTTACACTTCCATACATAAACAAGTGGGAAGCCATGCACCATTGTTCATTGCTGGGGTCCAAAGGGAGCATTTTTGCATGTGAATCACTCCTTTTTTGTATAATTTTGTTATTAATATTTTTGCTGTTACTGTTAATTTTCTTATTTCATTGCT